>CP135567.1:2824046-2883949 GCA_032401905.1 Swietenia macrophylla
ATAAATAAAATAATATTTTATTCATCATTGTTTATTTATTTTATTTAATTATAAATTTTAAACAAAAAGTCACTAAATTTTTTATAATAGAATTTTAATTAACTTAAAATCAATATTATTATATTATTTAAAGTTTTAACATTGTTAGAGAATACTATCAATATGCGGGGGTGTGATTAAGAATTTTTTTAATAAAATATTCTTTTATTTATTTTAAAATATATATATATAATAAATTTTAAAAAATTAAATAAAGATAAGTAAATTTTTATATTACTTGTAAAGATTAAATAATTAAAAATATTTTTTATTTTTTGTTAGTTAACTTATGATCAAAGTATTATAGAGAAGAGATAAGCATGTTTATCAATAAAATTTAACATAAAATAAAATTATTACGAATTTCAATAAAAAAATTATATGATAAAACCCCATTAATATATTTCATACTAAATTTAAAAACATAACAGTCACATATTACAAGTTTAAGGTGTTATATGTCAAGTTATAAATATAAGGTTATTTAAGTATATTACAAAGGTTAATGTTGCCCCTTCGGGATAGCATTATTTATTACAATCATGTTAGGGATACACATTCTTTTACAATTATTTATTTTTATTTTTATTTTTTTATAAGTTGACTTGATAGTGTTATATTGTTACAAATATCTTATATAATTTCTTTTTTCTTTCGTAAAAATACAAAATATCACTTCACCTTACGTCAATTTATATGAATAAATTTATATAAAAATTTGCATGTATAGTATTGTTGTATTATTACAATGTGATTGTTTTGTCTATTAAATTATTTCTTATCTATTTCTCATAACCATTCTCAAAATGAAAATATTAGACCAGTTCAATGTTTTAAAAGAACAAAAATTATTTGTTTTAGGCAAAGAAATTTTTCTTTAATTTGCATTCCTTTGAATTTATATTTATTTACAGATTATTTAAAGGAGAATCCTTAGATCTGAGTAAAGGTTGCAAGTTGCAGGAATTTTTTTTTTTTTTTTTTTAACTTACATTTACAGCCCAAAAGTTTGAGGCTCAAATATGTGGTCTAGGATTTTTATTATCATTATTATTTGCAATTTTTATGTAATTCTCTGAAGTGTACTTTGAGGCTTGCTTGGGTTGTTGTTGTTATTGGTGTTGTTGTTATTATAAGTTTACCTCTCCTTGTCTTTTTTCTTGCTTATTCGGTAACACAAAACAACCAAACGTTTGGGGTTTCTGCTTGCAAGTAAAATTAGAGTTAACTTATATTATGGTACAAGAAAAACGAACCTTAATTTTAGGTTAAATATACCACAGGGAGAACTCGAATTTTAATAATAAATAAAGTATTTATTAAATTATTGTTTATCATTAATTAGATCAACGTATTAGGAGTGAACAATTTCAATTCTAATTTAGTTCTTAAGAATAACAATTAAATAGGCTTAAATATATGGTTCAATACTCGTTTTTAAATTGATTGAATCCAACGATACACTAAAATTATCAAAACTATTCAGATTTTATCACATATACAAATTTTTTTTTTACATGTACACTTAAAATATCGAACTATTCAAAATTTGTCACATGTATACTTAATTAAAAAATTGGCTTTCATTTGATTATTCTCTAAATCGAAAATCAAACTAATCAATTTAATGAAATTTCAAATTCAAACAAACTAATTGCTATAAATATTGAATTGAACTAATTGAATTGAAAAAATTGATTTTTAATTAAATTATTTCATAAATCAAAAATTAAACTAATTGATTCATGAAATTTTGAATTGAAATAAGTTGATTACTACAAATATTAAATCTAACCGATCTGAATTAATTGAATCAGTTCCATTCTATTCAAGAATTTTTGTCTAGTCTTATATCTAATTTTATTTAATTCTTTCACTAATTCATTGGTATCACCTCATATTGTTGTTCGGTTGATCTACAGTTTCAACCCCATCCATGAAAAATTATAAAATTCTGTAACATGTTCAATTTTGTGCCATAAACAAGTGACTTTACTTACATTGCATTTTTATAAGGTACAAGATTCATACACTATATTTTTCTATATTTTTTAATTATTTAATCAATACACTTGCACTGATTAAAACTGTATCAAAATTTAACACGCGTAATTATAAGTAACACATATGAAATAAAATACCAATTATTTAATATAAATAAATTAAATACTAATATAATTTTTTATTAAAAAAATAAAAGTCTTGATTTTGACCATGCTCGATGTTGAAATAACTAAATTAACTTTAAAAATTTTAATTTAGAGAATCATAGAATAAGAGCATGTAACTTAATAATAAAAGGTAATTTAATTGTTTCAATAATAAATAAGGACCCATTTATGAAAATAAATAAATCTTCTCCATATACGCAAGAATATAGAACTCTAGGGACCCATGTATTATTATCCCATTAATTCACCACAATTTTTCTAGCCTACAAAATCACATGGTGCTCCTGTAGACACAATTAATTTCATATCTTAACAGTGTTTCTTGTTTGGTCCTACATCCGAAACTTGCTCTCATATATCGTGCACAGAAAAGCACAGCAAAAAAATCATATCTTGATAGTGTTTCATTTGATTTGAAGCTTCAACTGCTTGTCATGTTTCTTGCTACAACAATTTTCACTCTAAACATAATGAGAGTTTGCTTGAAACCCTTTTTCCTTCATGAACACCTTCTTTTTTGCTTGTTTTGGTTTCCAATGCTCCCTCATTTGTAAGAATATACAAAAAATTTTAAAATTGGCATATAACTCTGGTTAAAATTATATGAATTCCTTTTAATAAAAAAATGTTGGGATAAAATAATTAATAATAGAAATAAAATTTTTAATTTACGTAATAATTGAACTGATAATAATGCTACACATACAAATTTTTGTATAAATTTAATCATATAAACTAATATAATAACGTTATATTGTTAACTATCTTATATTTTTATGAGAATAAATAAAAATTTTTGAAAATAAAATAAAAATAAATAATACGAGTCATGTGATAACAATACTATTTTATGCAGTGATTTATATAAAAGACTATGTAAATAATTAAAGTTGATTTGTAGATCCTTAATAAAATATCAGTATTCAAAAAAGGATAAAACACTCAATTGCCTGAGAATATAATTTTCTTGCACTTGTTCAGATCAATTTTTTTGTTTTATTTTGAATCAATTGAGAAAATTAATAATCATTGAGATTTCTCATTATTATTTTTGTATTTTTATTCATCCGTTTGATATAAACTAATAAAATGACATCACAATATTGTAAAGACGTTGCATGTACTAATTTTTTTAAAGAATAATATCAAATAAATTAGGTAGGATACGTGATAATAGCAATACACCATCACATCATTTGTATCAATTGAAATTTATATTTTCTTTATAATTGGTGTTATTATTATGACCTAAATATGTTATGTTAGAGGGAAAAAAGAAATATTAAAAATAATGTGGACATATTATAATTTACTACAAATATTAAGGAAGTCCCTACAAATTACATTTTTATTTCTTAATTTTTACGAATAAATAAATAGTTTTTTGACAGAATAGTTCATTTTAAAAGCCAAAACTTATTTATGATTCAAGAAAAAATAAATCTTAATATTAACCAAAAATTAATTTATGAGCTAAAGTATCCCTCTTTGTAATGTTTAGTTTAGAACAATTACAAAACATCAAGAAATTCAATGTTTAACTAAAAGTATCTATCAAATATTAAGAATTCTTGATATTTGGTTAAAATTATCTACGAAATATTAAAAATCTTAATATTTAATTGAGAGCTTAATAATATAACTTGGAATTTAACATATTGTACCCCGCATAACTTAATAATGGTATATGTTTGCTTTTGTTATCTTATCTTTGTTGTTTCAAAAGGAATATTGTTTTAGTTTTGTTGGATTTACTATAGTTAAGAATTACCTATTTTAATTAATTTTAACCAATTAATTAAGTTAAGTAAATATAATAAAAATAAAATGAAGAAAACTACCAATTTTTAGTATAATTTAAAATTTTTAATTCTACATCCACAATATTACGCTTAGCAAAAAATAATTCACTAAAAAAATAATGATTATAAGTACTAATAAATTTAAATAAAATAAAAATTTACTCTTATATTTACTACCATAATCTTAAATCTTCTTAGATGGATTTATTAAATAAGATTCTCTCGCCTTAATGAGTTAAAATACTTTCAATTTAATTCAGTAAGATTTTCTTTTTAGTTACCATTGTACTCTTTTCAACAAGCGTATATCTTTTCTCAAAGAACATAAAGAAAATGTCTTAATAATATTTAAAAAAACTCTCTCTAAATTTATAAAATTATATATTTCAAACTCATAATATTCATTAAGTTATTTTCCATTTTAGATTATAAGAATAACATGTAAATAACTTGTAAACAAAAATATACACCACTAGCATTCTCTTCTTCACTATCGTCGAAAAGAAATAAAACTAAATACAACCTACCATTACTTGTGTGTAATTTTAGCTCCTAAATCAAAAAAATTCCTAAATAGAGCTCTATTTCCTCAATTCTTCTTCTTTTCTTTATTTACAAAATACATTACAAAATAAATTCCTTAGTTTAGCATAAATATCAACATTGTTTAAGATAACAAGAAAATTTAAAAATCTTCTTATAGTAAGGATCGTTAAAAATATGAATAAACAGTACACGTTCAATAAATAGTAACCAATAGTTAACATACTATATTGCAACATAACATTTAAACACAGTTTTTCGAAAAATGCCAATGATGTAAAACTTAACAAGTTTATTGCAAAAGTTTTAGGTTGATAGGAATGGGCCAACAATATATATGTAATTCTGGTAAAACATTTTCTTTTTCTTATTTGTGTTCAATGTCTTAAATAAGCAACGTTAAGGCTTATCAGGGAAAATATGTGTATGTGGGAAATCAGAAATTATGTATGATTACTGCTTAAGTGACTACTTAACATGGTTGTTTGGGTTTTTCTGCTCGTGGGTATTGCATCTCAAAGCCACACTCTCTGGTATAAGCGAGAAAAATATATATATATTTTCGTAGGAGTAGCTACGATATTAAGTTGTGAGTTATTAATGGAATTTGAACATGATATATAGTTGCAAATTTCTAATAGTATGTACAAGTTAGAGTTTTTATATTCTAGCTAGAAGTGAATGATTTTTAAGTTGTAACCATTATTTATAACTGCAGGGGTAAGCCGGCTAAAACATCTGAGAGTTTTTCCACAGATATTATGATGAGAGGGGCAGCAACACTCATATCAAAGAGTGCAGCAGCGCCAATTTAAAGAGTGAAGCTTCTGTTCCAAAATCGAGGAGAGATGTGTCAGGGATGGAATTTCTACAAAAGATGAGGGGAACACGAGAATAGCCTTTTGCATTGACTTGGTGGACAAATAAGAGGACAGCTCGACGTTGCAAGTACAAAACAAAAATATTCTAGATTCCGACCTTGATACCATTTGCTTTGTCGTTTGTTTGAATGAAGCTAATTTTGATGGCTCACAGAATGCAAACCAAGTGCCATATTTGATTCATTTATTTTACCGCAGTCCCATACATGCATTAGGTGAGATCATTGAACTGGAGGGATTCACAGCGTTGTTCCGAGAGGATACTGCAAATATGCTTCTTGGCGTGCCGGCGCTTGAGCTCTTGCACGGTATGATCAACTCCATCAATTGCACGTAAGCATGGTTGTGTTTTTCAGCCGCGTCAAAAGGTACTGTAATGAGAGTCCTGGACTTAGAATTTCTAAACTGGCGTAGCTCTTAATTTATCACACCCATTAGGTGATTGAAAGCTTGGGAAGTTTGGCCAAAAAATAAAAAAGAAAAAGAAATACAGAGAAAGTGGAGGCAGGAGAAGGTGAGGAAGAAAATGTTTATACCGTGTATTGCTTCCTCCCGAAATTTCTATATGCACTATTTGTACAATTACATGAATTGTTTTATTTGTAAAACAAACTTCAGATGTTAAAATATTTGAACGCTGATAACTAAATTGAAGCTCAAATTATTTATAAATTTTGTTCTGCACAAGGATTTTTTGAGGTGTATCAAAATTGTGTCAAATTTGTTATTTGTTGTATTAGAAAGATTTTTAAGTAGAATTAGTTTTATTATATTAGTATTGTTAGTGTGTTGAAATTATTTAATTAATAATATAAAATAGACATATTTATTGATAATTAAAAAAATTAATAAAAAATTTCATAATTTTTTTTTATTATATCAATTAAATAATAAAATTTTTTATCGATTTTTTTACACACTATCAATAAACGTATTTTTTTACATCATTAATTGAATATTTTTATTACAGTAATAATATTGATTGATAGGACTGTCACACTTAATATTTTTTTTATAATTTTATTAGATAATTAAATTTAACGAAGACTAGGATAAAAAAAAAATTAGGAAAGGATATTTATCCATGTACTAGATGATTAAGAATTCTGTAAAATCATGTCCATTGGTGAAGCTTTTAGGCAGTTAAAATATTCCCTTCATCTAAATCATTAACTTGGGGTATGTTTTTAACCAAGACTGCAAGATCAAGGGACAAAACACAAGATCAGGGTACCTGTGTATCGATCACTGCTTGAAGTGTTTTCAATATGCCTTTTAAAAGCCTTCGTTCATTAATGAAAACTGAGAGATTCGACCCAGCATGTCAGCTTCTACTGTTGGTTTTACATGGCTCAGCCTATGCCATTAGTACCACAGCTAATTTTTTATTTCTTCCTATTTAATTTTAAACAAAACCGTTGACTACAGAAACTTTAGCTGTCGGCATCAAAACTTTTAATCTCTTCCTGACGGGTGTGAGCCTTACCGGTCTAAACGGAATTTAAACCGCAGTCGTGTACACTTTCTAGGTGATTTTATTAATTGAATCAATTAGTACCCACATCGGCACCAACATTTCATTACAGCCATTGACATGAAATAACTACTGCTTCAAACTTTTAAATTGACAGCCTAAAACATTAATCCACAAATTCCCACCTTTACAATTACAAACATGACAACCACATCACAATTCGATGATGCGCCAATTTATGTCAACAAAATAGACATTTATAAAAATAAACTAAGCCAAAAGCCAAAAGTTCTTGTGACGTTTAGTGGTAATCAGGTAGCCTCCAATTCCGCTGCTCTTCCTCCTCACAGCAATCGTCATGCATGAAGAATTTTGGATGCAGTGATCAACAATGTCGCCCACACCATTACTCTTGCTTGTCCATCTCTTCATCAATCTCCACACTATCGATCTCTTTCTTTGCCCAAGAACCAAGAGTGATACCTTCTGTCTCTTTGCTTCTTCTACAATTATTGCTCCTTTCTCTTTCCCTTGACTTATTGCTATCTCAACTTGCACCTAAATAAAAGCAACAAGCCCATCAAAATCAATCTTTAATTTGGCTAAGAAGTAAGTTTCTAATTTACTGTATTAAAATAAATTTTGGTTAGTGTTGCAGTGGGAAATGTACCACGAAGCTAAGACTTCTTTTCAATTATTTCTGGTTCATAGTTGACTTGTCACAATGATATGTCTAATGGCAGACAGGAATATTGAAAATTAAAAATATTGTTGACTTATTGTCTACAAAAATTAGGTTTTTTTTTTTTCCTCCAAGCATATACAGAATTGAAATTTCTTCAGTTCACAGAATTGCATACATGGAATATTAAACAAGCATTAAAAAAAATTTTAAAAAAAATTCGATTGCAATAGTATTTTCACTCTATATATGGCTTTGTTATTTGATAAAACACAAACCAACAAGATGAGTATTTTGATTGTGAATTAAGGCTTTATTTGGTAACTAAGAGTGTGGGCTTTTAAACTATAATTGTTTAATAAAAAATACAAAAGTATTTTTCAAAATTAATTTTACTGAACAGCTTTTTTTAACAAAGAGAAAGAGGAATGAATGTGAGCGAGGACATACTCCAGGCCGCCTCATTTGGCAAGTATTTTTCATGGAATGAAGCTTTTCGTAAACCCTCAAGTTAAGTTTCCCACTACTGGATTCCTTACCTGCAATATTCCTCCAAAATCAGGCAAAATTTATACTAAACGACCTCTTGATACGAAAACCAAGAAAAACAAAAACACAAAAACTGATATATATCAAAGCTTACTTTGCTTGGAAAACTTGGCAATATAGATAAGAATAAGAGTGTCCTGGTTTTGTATCGCGTGTGTTAATGCCCATTCAAGAGCTCCCTTTGCATCAAGACTCGAATCAACCACCACCATCACTTTGTTTCCATTCTTCTCATTCCGCTTATCACTTCTACCTGATTCATTATTTCCTCCATAGACAATATCCTCACTGTTTGCACCACTCAAAAACTCCACCTTCTGATCAGTCTCAATGGAATTATTCGCTCTTTTCCTTTGGTGAGACGGCGAATGAACACGCACACGAGATATTGATCGACTGAGTGACAATCTGGGTGATCTGCAATGTGACTTCGCCATTTTTTTTCCCCAAAATTTGCCGGAATTTTGGTGGGATGGAATTACTCACCCTCGGCCTCTTCTATTTATAGTTATTTAGATGAAGTTCAAATGTAGTTAACTCGTGGGCAACGTTGTCTGACTTTCAAGTGTATGTTAATGTTCGTCAACATATTTTCTTGTTTGTTTCTTTCTTTTGATATCTGTAATGGAGTGAACTTTCTTGAACGTGCTTCTCATGAAGATGTTGGGGCACAGGTGTCATGAATCTTGCTTCAGTCGTTGAGTTGTCAACTTTTTTTCCAAATCGATTTAATCATTTTCACACGTTTGCCGGTGCTTCTCTCGCTCTAATTTCATGCATGAATCTTAAATTAGATATATATATATATATTAAAATAAACCCTGACAACTTACTCCTTTTTTGGGTCAACAAATAATAATTCCACGATTCTCAGTAAGGAAGGTGAAAGGGGCATCGGTTTATGTAAGAGCAATTTCTAACAACTTTGGTTATAATTTAATTGCTGAGGGTGCATGATCCTTGTAATAAATTGCCATGTCTTATCGTGATCTTTCTTGATTAGTTGTCGTATCTTGTATTGTTGTAATTAAATCGTGACATTAATTCGTACATTTTAAACAAACAAGATTTTTGTACTAAGAGGATAAGACCAATTTCATTTTCATGATAGGGAATCTACAGTCTTGTGTTTTCTCATATTGTTTGTCAAAGACGTGTCACTTCAACTCATCAGTTAAGGGGTGATGCTTGCATTTCTTCAGACTGACCATCTTGCATGCAAACCACAACCGCCCCTTTAAATTTAATGAGCCAATTTTTGACTTGTCTCCAGCACCACAGAAAATATTTGGGGAAATATATATTTATATGTATATCAAGCCAAGATTAGATGAATAGCTCTCATTTCATTTCGTTCCAAAATCCGCCGTTTAATTTGCAGCAATCATTTTTTAATGAATATACATCTAGAGGCAGCCCACCAACCTTGGTAGTTTTCACATTAGTTCTTAAATGGCATCTTATTATTATCATTGGAGTTGCAGTTGATATGAATAGGTTATATGTCTTGACAAATATGGCTGTTAATTATTTAATTTACACATCTGACCGATAACCAATCAACAAAATAAAATTGATTTCTCATCCAAATTAGTATGCAATACTCTACACTTCTGTTCTTTGATATAAAAAAACATGCAATCAACAGCAGTTTGAAATATAATCTATAGAGATATTACAGATCCTTGTGTGCCAAAAACATTAACATCACCATATATAAAATAAATATAACAAACTTTTGTACAGCAGTAGGGATTTCGATATCTTAGTCTTTAATTCCTTAATTAATCAACCATATAAACTGCATATTGAAATCAGCTTTAATTGCTGTTTCATTCGTGAATGTGGCGAAGCATCCAAGCAGGCAAGAGTTTATTCGCTCGTTGTGCCGGGGTATCAGTATCCTCGTCCTCTCCACTGCCCCCTCCCAGTGGGTAAGAGCTGCTGCATTTTAAGTATATATTCTCACATAATTCAGTACTCTATAAGATGTATAGATTATGATTCAATATTGGGGAATTAATGATTTTATCAATTTGGAGAATGGCATGCATAACATAACACACCTATAGTTCAGGGGCTGCATTACAGGAACTGAGGAGTTCAAATCTTGTCTTTGCTGCATATCCCACTGTGCTTGTTGCTGGCTCAGTGTCTTCTCCTTTTCCTTCAGCTAATTTTTTTTGTTTCAAAATATAAAGTACTTACTTTTATAATTAAAACAAAATGGATCTAGAGGTTAATATTCGTATCAAAATGTTACCTTTTTTGCAAGCAAGTTATTTTGCTCTTGCAATAACTTGTCCTGCACATACAAATTTTATATATAATGAACTAGTTAAACTTATGAATTAATTGTACTATACCGACGTTGTCAATATGAAGGTTCACCTTTTTCTGAAGCTCTGAAACGGATTGAAACATGAGTTGGTTCTGCAAGTGAAATCCAATTTAATTAACAACACACACACGTGTATATATATATACATGTATATATATTAAAGGACATTAATATATATACACTAGACATTAATATATATACACTAGAAGCTTAACATTGGAAGTTACAGTCACATTACTTTTCTGGATCGTACGAGTTTAAGAGCAGAATCAATCTGCTGCTCTAAACTTTGGAGCTCTTTGAGATTTAAGGACTCAAGTTCTTCTCCCAGTAAATTCCTGTAAATATCAAAACTTCATACTTTTTGCTGTTTATTGCATTGTTTATTATGTAGAAAACTAGGTAGTGTTCATGTCCGTACCTTTGATTTCGTTCTAAAACCTCCATCCTTGTTTTAAGCTTTGCATGTTCCAATGTCCAGTTTCCATGCTGCGATTTACGTTACATTAAAAACGTTTCAATTCCTTACGTTTAAACCCAACACCAGCCCCCAAAAAAAAAAAATGTGGCTGTTTCTGACTCCACAAGCCTAATCATTAATTACAGCTAATGATACACAGTGGCAGTGGCAAACTTCTAACTAGCTGCTGCTGTCATGTTAGTTAGAAGCTTAATTAAACATGATTAGATACCTCAAACTATAACAAGAATGCATATGATAAAAATTCATGAATTGCAGATTCTCTAAGTAGAAGGGTAGCATACATATGGTTCTGTATCATTTGCTGGATGAAGTTGCCTCTCTGCATACAAGTATCTCTCGTAACGTTCAAGGATTTTTTCCATGCTGATATCAAAGAAAAACAATATTGTTCATGTAAGTACAAAGTACTGTCTGACTCAAAGTAGAAATACTTCAAATCCGGACTCTCTCAGATATTCATACTCATTCATTTGAAATTGAATAAACAAGATAACTGCTATTATGGATGACCAACGAATAGTTGGCTGTCTTGCTACATGTACATAGATATATACAACTAAATCTGCGCCGTTTGGTAAAAGTTATGATAGCCAGCAAGCAAGTTCGCTCAAAATAAATGTGAGTTAACGAGAATAATTTGGACATTAAATTCTTCTAACATTTCATAAGGTAACAATCCTGAAGGTAATTCTAGAATCAAGCTTGACAACATAGTCTTGGCAAGATACCAAGATTGAAGCAAATCAAAACAACTCATCAGCAGTCTTGCAACAACTGATAAATCTTCTCTTATGTTGAACATGAAGAGAATATCCTAAATTGTTCTTATTATATCCATTCATGTTAGACTCTCTGTTTATACAAATATTTGTATTGAGTAATGCTACATTTGCAAAGTATCATTCTAAGCTTTTTCCATGTATAGTGATGTGGCATTAAACTCTCACGTTGATTTACAAATCAAGAAGTCTTGACTTCCAGAACACAGCAACACAAATCAGAAGGGTAAAACAACATAACAAAAATAATAGCAGTAGAACATCACAATGAAAGAACTACATGGTTCAACTTTAAGGCCGACATCCTCCAGAGCGAAAACTCCGTGAAAGTTTTGTTCAACATCAATACCAAGCAAAGATGTTCATAAGATTACAGAGGTGAAGAGAGGCTTAAAAAATTCTCTCTTGATCTCTCTTAAAACCACAAAAGGAAAGTTTTGTCCAAGTAGTTCGAAACCCAGCCTTATATCCTATGGTTTCTAGCTGTTAACCGAAAAACAACCACAAATGTTACTTGGCAGCCAGGTCAGCTAATAACTAACTGAAATAACTGAATTGGGAAGCACATTTGGGGAAAAAAAAAAAGCCAACAACGACAAAAATGCCTCAGAACCAAAGTAAAACCCGTAAGTTGCCACCAAACTACCACCTGCATTCAAGAGCAATAACCAGAGTTTTAAACATAAACCCATACCTCGGGCATTGACAAAGATCAATCCAACCCTCTATAACCGCCCCTACAATCTCAAATGTCATCGAGCACTGAAACAACCTTTACCTTGGAACTGTACACTCTTGATAACATCTTCATCTTCAACATTATACATTTCATACAAAAATTTGCAAATATACAACAATTAAAACAAACTTTTTGCACTCCAACATTGTACACTAATATACTGTTGTATCTTATACAGTACAAATTAAGAAGAACCTATGTATAGGATACGATAAAATTTTGAATTGAAAATTTATTGAATACAAATTTATTTTGAATTTGAACATAAATTTTCAATTTCTCTAAAATACATATTGCAACATTGCCTATTACATGAAATACTCTTCTAATAAGGTAACATTCGCTCAAATTCAAGTTGTGAAGTCAAAGTTAAACATCAAATCCCAAACGGTCTTGGCAAGTGAACTTCAGTGAAGATATCAACTACATATTTCCACGAACAAGTCGTATGTTTTGAGGAACATCATCACAAATAATTTGCAGATATTGTGATTGTTAAAATGGAAATGAATAGCAGTAGAGTGAATTTTCCAATCCATATTTCTTAATGATGGAGGATGAAATTAGAATTTAATTATTTTAAGAAGCTTTTTTTTTTCACTTTGCATTAGGTTTATTAATGTGGTCAACAATGGCCAGTTATTGCGTCTTTTTTATCTTGTTTATTAAAGAAATTTTATCTTTATTTGACATGACTCAAGGAAGTAGTTTAGTCTATGACAACTAGGAAAGTTTTGTTACTTGTTTAATCATCTATTGATTAATAAAATTTATGTTTTAGTTTAAAAAATCTTTAAAGCTTCATTTTCATTTATCTTTTTCACCTTACTACTATATTAGTTAACAAATAGAGCAAACACCATTCTTGCTTTTGACATTATGTTAGTTTGTGTTAAAGCATGCTTCCCCCTATCTTATGATGTGTTAGTTGTTATCAAAGCAAGCGCCATCTTGCCTGATGGCATTATCTTAGCTAGTATCGAAGCAAGCACACAACTCCAAATATAAGGAGACGATGTGAAATAATTTATCCAGAGCAATCAATAGAGGTTGAATTAAGGAATAACTGATAGTGGACAATTTGTTAGTCAAGAATGTTAAAATAATACTCTTTAAATTTTTATCTAATAAAGATTCAAGGGGATTGATGCATGATGAAATTAAAGTTTAATTATATCAAAGTCTTTAGGTTGATTTATTCGTGAACAAAATTTAGTGTTTAAATATTTTCTAGAGATATATGATAATAAATGTTTGATTATATTAAGGAAAAGTTGTTGGATAGGTTTTAGAGACCTAATACTTGACTAAGGCTTAATAAGTACTTAAGTAGCCCTGAAGAGTTAAAGCTAGAAAGCTAACGCTTGACAGGTGCTCAACCGGCCCTGGAGTAGGCACTGATACTGAACTGGCATTCGATCCTTGATGGACTCCCACTTGAGTAGTTATTTTACCTAGGTAGACTACTCGACCACCTTTGGACATCCGCTTGAGCACTTCTGCAAAAAATATAAAATTCGAAGTTGCCAGTTTATGGTTTTAGGACAACTATTTTTGTATTTTTCATTGTTCTTTAAGCTTAAATTATCCTCTAAGCATTTCATAGGCTTCCTAACTTAATTTACTTTATATAATCATAACTTTTATTCTTTGAAATTAGATCATCCATTGAGCATTCTATACGCTTCCTAACCTAATTTACTTTATATAATCATAAATTTTGTTTTAATTATTATGATTTGTGATTGATTATTCTTAGAAGTCATAATCACCATACTTTTTCTCTTTAATTTCATATAAAACCGCAACTGTGAGTCCTCAAAGTTCTGCAAAGTATTGGTAGCTATAGTTCTGGTCTTTGAATGAGTTATTCGTAGATTCATAAAAGTAGAAAACAATCAAAGTTCTAGTTACTAAAATTGTAATAGTTCTAGTAAGTAAAATCACAAGTTATAAGTTTGTTCTTTCTAATGAATTTTTTTGATAGCTCCTAAATAATTCAGAAAGTTTTTATCCTGTGAATAATTCTTTATAAGGTTTTCCTTCTTCATCAAATCCTTGTGTACAATTTTATGTAATTGTATTATTAATTATTTTGATAGAATATATTGTTAGAATTTGTTTGTAGTAAAAATAGATTAGATAATTTAGAAATTTATTTGTTTTTATTTATCTAAGGCGTAGTTAATTTTAACATATTTTAATTTTTTAAGTTGAGTATTTAATTTTTGCATAAAACACATGTTACCACCCCTCACTCTCAAGTATTTTAAGGTTTAAATTCATGTAATTTCAAATTATTTTAGGTAATCTTTATGTGGCCAATTTAAATTTACTACTAAGGTCATTTTTGATGTGCCATTTATTTCTAAAGCTTTTATTTACACCTAGTTATTTTAGCATTTTCACTAAGTTATTTAAGTAGCTAGAGACGAAACTAGAAAGAAAAAGTTGCAAGAACTATAATGTTAACAAAGTAAAGTTAATAGACTAAATATTTAAGAGATTTTATAACTAGAGAGTAAAATACTTATTTTTTAAAGTTAAGACTAAAGTATTAAAAATCTACAACTAACATACCATATTTTAATACATAAAGTTAAAAACTTTAGGATTAAATACTAACATTTTAAAGTTTTAAGGGCTAATCATAAATAAGTATAATTTTTTGTTAAAAAAATACAAAATTTATTTTTGAAGCAACTATTAAGGTCACAAAAGTTATTTTAATTTCAATAACACTAAGAAGATATTTAGCATCAATGATAAATCTTGCGAAATAGAAATAGTTAATTTTTTGTATGTCAACATTCAACAAAAAAAAAAAAGGTTATTTAAGCACTTGACCAAGAAAACAAAGATGCTAGTTTTACTCCTCTTTTCTTTCACTGTTATTGCATATTTAGAGAGATAAGACTTGTTACATTCTTTCTAGTTAGTATTTTTTTCTTTTATTTCATCCCAATTAAATAAAAATAAATAAACAAAGATAAACACATGTATTAAAGGGTTAACATTTGACATGTGAATAAAGTGCAATTTAAAGATTAGGGCAACCACTTGTATGCAGGTCAATGTCTGACATATGCATTACCTATAATTTAAAAAATAAAATAAAATAAAATAATTGCAAACAGATTTATTTAAAGACTTAAAATTTGTATCATCTGCAATTTCAAAATATTGGGAGGGATAATGCATCCCTCAACCTCTTATTTCTGCAATAAAAAATTAAATAGGCTAAAATATCTTCTTAACATAATTTACAAGACAAAATAAAATAAAACATATAACTAAAAGTATGATTTATCTTATTTCGTACATAAATATACATAGATTATTCTTCTAGTGCATTCAAACACCTAAGATGATAATAATATGTACTTATATATATATATATATATATATAAAAATATATAATCTTGTTTCAAACAGAATTCATGCATGGAACATTCTCCTAATGCATTAAAACACCTAAGGTAATAATACTCATTTTAAACAAAAACTATTCATTAAATGTACTAGGCCACCTTTTATTATTTCTTCTTTGGTCAACAGATAAATTTAAGGGCTAATTCCTTATTAACTAATGCCATCAAATGCTCTTACTAGTTGTCACTCAAAAAATAATGCACACTATTATTTATTTCCCTATCATTATTCACCTAAAATTGTAATTTTGCTATTCAATTATTAGTGAATATTTAAATTTTATTTATTATTACAAATAAATGAAATCTGAACTAGCTAGCTTACAAATTACCAAGCATCATAGAATATAAGTTTTAATTTTTGAAATCAATTCGAAATTGAATAAGCAAACATAAATCAAGTTTGATTCCACTTATTTATAGCCCTAATTGTAATTCATTTAAGAAAAGGAGAGTTTTTTTTAAGACCAAGGGCATCTCTCTAGACAGGTGATATTTATTACCTAACCCTTATAACTGTTAACATTAATAGCCAAAGCTAACACCTATAACTGTTAATATTTTATTACACTACACATACAACGAACTGTTAACAATTGCAACGAAAATCAAACAACTAGAAACAAGAAATAATTTCGATACGTTATTTTTCTTCGTAATGCATGTACACTTCTCTAGAACCAAGAAAAAAGGACGAAGAAATTAAACAAAAAGATTCAAGCACCTAAAAATGGTAAATCACTGCTGAGAACCAAAGCTTCAGCATTTCTAGAAAATGGATTCGCATAAATATTGCTCCCTTTTTTTCTTTAAGTCATACAGTAGACAGTATTAGATTTCAGAATAGGAGTCTTATCCATATTGCATGGAGTATAATAATTGTTCTTGGTTTGGTTAACTCCCCCTAATCGATAAAACTGTAAATGTTTTTGCCGCACAATGTTATAACTAATGTTGTGAGAGGAGTCACAATAAAGTAAAGAAAAATTTACAGAGAGTAAAATAGAAAAGTACAAATAATAACTGAAGGTTCACTTGGTCATAACAAATGAGAAGAAACTTATCGATGTCAAAATACAAATATTATAAGTAATAGGCACGAAAGAGAGAAAAAAATTTGCAAGAGCCAAATTAGAAAAATGAAAAACACCGAGTATAATTATATTTGTATTTGTGATATGATTTATATAGCCTCATAATACCCTAATGTACCTCCACCCTAGTTCGGGAGAAAAATTATTGAATTGTCAACATTAACTAGTTAAAAGAAGATATAAGAATTGATAAATAGAGCAAGTCACTTAATTTTTTTTGAATTAAATAATATCTTCATTTAAAACAAAAATCAGCAATTTGAATCCCTTTCAACGTATGGTATATAGGTGATATAATTTTTTGCTATAGATTGCATATGGTATACATAAATTGGCCGTGAACTTCATGAGATATATATATACACACTGATATAATACATTTGAGAACGAAATATGTAAAGGAGTTATCTTTACCAGAAAAATAAGTATATATCTGTAACATCTGGGCCCAAAGAGGAAAAGAATTTGGGCCCAATTGTTGTTTTAATTTTTTTTTTAGCCCAATTTTCTTGCATTATATATATGTAGGATAGGACAAAAAATTAAGGGAATTAAGTCAAGAAGGTGGTAGAAAGTCCAAGAAGGGGAAAAGAGAAAAGAAAAAAAAAGAAGAAAGAAAGAAGAAAAAGAAGATGAAAAAAAGAAAAGAAGGGAACGAGGCAGAGAGAAGAAGAAGATAAAAAGAAAAAAAGGGGTAAGGAATCAGGAGGGTATTTTTTACTTTCCTTATTTTGAGAAAAAATTTTTTTATTTAGTGTGAAAATTATTAGAAATTGAGGATAATAAATAGATTTTGTTATAATAGGTCTATAGTCGATATTATTACTATTTTGATTTCCTGGGCATTAGATCTATTAATTTTGAGTTTAATAACATAGTTTAACTAGTAGATTTTTCTGAAATTATTAAAAATTAGGTAAAAATTTGTAGAATTTTGAGTGGAAGTAAATATGAAATTTATAATAATTAGAGGGTAAATTTAAAATTTTTATTAGTTTGAGGTCAAAATAAAATTTTTAAAAATTTTATAGTAAAGTAGTGCCCTAAAACCATGCATAATACATAATGATAACCAAAATATATGATTACTAAACGATTGATTTTTTTATGTTTAATTACAGTTATTTATGATGTGATAAGGTGGAAGTATATTTATTATTATTTTTGTTTAAAAATCTCAGTTATATGTGTAAATATCTACTGGGTTTTAGCTCATACCTATTACTTTCTAGATTTATATGGAGCTAATAAAAATTGGTAACGTGGAGCAGATGATATCTTTTTGACTTATTATATTTTGAATTAACGACTACTTGTGTAGGTTATGTTATCAGAATATTGTAAGAAAATAGTTGTTATTCAATAATAGTTATATGGTAAAGGAGTAAATAGTAATAAACTTGCGACTCGACGTTTATTTTACATCAAAAATTGTATGAACACTTTTAATACGACAAAAAAATGACAGAGGAAACTAAAGAAAGGTTCGCAAGGTGAAACAAATAAAGTTAGGCCGGTGAAACTAGATCTTTTCCCGGCTAGGATGAAGGAGCTTTTCAAACCTGTTATTATTGAGCAAAACTATGCAAAGCGGTGAGAGGTCGAGTAATAAAAAAGAATATTGTTGCCAAGGACTTCTTTTTGTATCTTCTAGTGACTAGTTCTGTATATGTCTGGATGTTAAAACTTATATTTTTGGTATATCTTATTTGGCCTTGTTGGTATCATAAACTTTTGTAATTTATGTGGAAATACATCTATGTATATTTGTAAAATTTTGTAGTAACTTATTTCGTTGTAATATGATATTATAGCTATTCTATTATTTTATTTTTAACTATTGTAAGTTGTGCTATATATTTCAGTATGATTGATGATAATAGAGAAGTTGTGTCATTTTCTTCATAAAGAAGAGATGAATTTGAAGAATTTCTCCAGATTATGCAAGAATTCATTAGTGCAATTCGTGGTTTTGCAAATAGTGGGTCATCTGACTATAGTGGGAGCACTGAAATTAGAAACACATCAGCGCTGAGTGAGTTTAAAAAATTAAACTCACCAACTTTTAATGGAAAGACCAACCCCTTAGTTGCTAAAAAATGGATTGGACAAATAGAACGTATCATTGATAGGTAGCAGTTACCTGAAAAAGTTTAGGTTAAACTTGTAACTTTTCAATTTGTTGAAGATGCTAATCGTTGGTGGAATGCTATAAAGATCTCCAGGCGAGATGTAGATTGAACTTGGGATGCTTTCAAAGAAGTTTTCTTGAGTAAATACTTTCCTGAGGTATTCCATAATGCCATGTTAGATGAGTTTATATATCTGACTCAAAGCAACATGTCAGTGTCACAGTATGAGACTAAGTTTGAAACTCTAAACCGCTTTGTTACTCCTTTGATTTCGAGGAAAAAAGATAAGATTAAAAGATTTGTGAAAAGATTTAAGCCATCATTTATGTATACATTAATAATGCTAAACTTTGAAGAGTATCTTAAAGTGGTAAATCGTGCCTTAATGATTAAACAAGGTGAAGAAAAAGTGAAGCAAAGTACAAGAGAGTCCAGAAAAAGAAGTTTTGAGCCAAAACTGATAAGGTGGGGCAAGAAGAGACAGATGAGAGGTTAACCTGTATCTCAAAATAAAAGGAATATTCGTCTAACTACTAGAGTTTGTTTTAAGTGTGGGCAGGCTGGGCACTACAGGAACTCATGTCCACGTTTAGGATGAGCACTCAGAATATATCGCAACAACCTCAACAAAATAGACAACTGTCACATAGACAGAATGAGCAATCATCTCAAGGATCTTAGCAATCGCAAAGTCGTAGTAAACCGAAGACTTAAAGTAGGGCTTTTGCACTTACACGGGAAGCGAATGGGTCAAATCATACGGTGGTGGAAGGTACTTTTCTTTTATTTAATACCAGGATTAAAATTTTGTTTGATTTTAATGCTACTCATTCTTTCATTTCCTCAAATCTAGTATATTCTTTGAGTTTAGAAACTGAATCCTTAAATTCTGAGCTATTAGTTGAAACGTCTATTAGGCGTAGTATGAATCTTGATAGAATATGTCAGAAGTGTGAAATTGATATAGGGGGTCACAAAATATCCTTTGGATTAGTAGTTATGGAAATGGTAAATTAAATGGTAATCCTAAGGATAGATTGATTGTCATCCTTTTGTACAATCATAGATTGTCAGATAAAGAGAGTAGCTATTACTCTTCCCTGTAGTAATAAGTTTTATGTATTTGGAAATATAAGTAGTAGTCGACCTTGTGCTTATACTGAATATAAAGTGCATAAGGATTATTTGGGGTGGATGGCTAATTTATATTGTCAAGAAGATAAAGAATTAGAAACACGACCCACTCCTGTAGTTGATGAATTTCCTGACATTTTTCCTGATAATTTACCTGGTTTGCCACCAAAAAAAAAGATAGACTCTGCTATTGAGACATACCCTGAAATTTCTTCTATTTCAATAGCTCCTTAAAGAATGGCCCCGGCAGAATTACGAGAGTTGAAGGAGCAATTGCAGAAAATGCTGAATAAAGGGTTTAGAAGACCTAATACATCTCATTGGAGTGCACTGGTTCTATTCGCCAAAAAGAAGGATGGCAGCCTAAGACTGTGTGTGGACTACAGGCAACTGAATAGGATGACGGTAAAAAATAAATATCTGTTACCCAGAATTGATGACTTGTTTGATCAGCTTTGTGGTTCCACATACGTCTCCAAGATTAATTTTCGGTCATGCTACCATCAGTTAAGGATTAGAGACGAAGATATTCTAAAAACTACTTTTCATACAATATATGGGCACTTTGAATTTATGGTAATGCCATTTGGATTAACAAATACACCGGCGGCATTTATAGACTTAATATACCAGGTCTTCCACCTATATCTTGATAAATTCATTGTGGTATTTGTGGATGATATTTTGATTTATTCGAAAGCACAAGGAGAGCATGAACAACACTTGAAAGTTTTTTTACAAGTGTTGAAGGAGCATCGACTATATGCTAAACGGAGTAAATGTGAGTTTTAGATGACAGAAGTAAAATTTTGGGGCATATGGTTTTTGAAAAAGGTATTTCAGTTAATCCTGCTAGGGTAGAAGTAATACAAAATTAGAATAGGCCAAAAAGTGTGACAAAGATAAGAAGTTTTCTTGGGTTGGCAGGATATTATCATAGATTTGTAAAAGATTTTTCTCGAATTACTACACCACTGACACGATTAACAAGAAAATGAGTAAAGTATGAATGGTGTGAAAAATGTGAGCAAACTTTTGTGGAATTGAAAGAGCGACTAACTTCTACTTTAATTCCGATCATTCTTGAGCATATTGTGAGGTACATCATTTATTGCGATGCATATAGAGTGGGCATTGATTGTGTATTAATGTAGAGAGGCAGGATCGTGGCCTATGGCTCACGTCAGTTGAAAACACATGAAAAAAATTGCTTTACTCATGATTTAGAACTCGCCGTTGTAGTATTTACATTAAAAATATGAAGGCATTATTTGTACAGATAAAAGTTTGAAGTATTCTCTGACCACAAAAGCTTTCGATATTTATTCACCCAAAAATAACTAAACTTGAGACAGATTGGATGGATGGAGTTCTTGCAGGATTATGACTTTACCTTACATTATCATCCTGATAAAACTAATGTTGTGGTAGATACATTAAGTAGAAAGTCTCAAGGCAGGTTGGCTAGTATGTTCTGTCATAAGTGGAAAATTTACAGACAGTTGGAGAAATTTAATTTAAAAATTGATAAAGCAAGAGATCATCCTTATTTATTTAATTTAATAGCTCAACCTACTATTATTCAAAAAGTGATTGAAACCCAAGAAAGTGACCCTGAGGTACAAGCAATATGCGTTAAGTTAAAAAGTGATGAGGCAGTTGATGGATGGTCAATTGATTCGTCTGAAGGTTTAAGGTTTGCAAACAAACTTTTTGTGCCGATAGTAGAATCACTTAAAAATAATATTCTAAATGAGGTCTATAAATCCAAGTTTATCATTCATCCGGAAGGTACAAAAATGTATCAGATATTACGTAAGCAGTTTTGGTGGAAGGCAATGAAGAAGAGTGTAGGTAAATTTATAGCTAAATGTTTAGTATGTCAACAAGTAAAGGTAAAACACCAGAGACCAGCGAGACTACACCAACCTTTACCGGTGTTAGAATGAAAATGGGAGCATGTCACCATAGATTTTATGGTAAGACTTTCAAAAATTCAAAAGGGATATGATGGTATATTGGTGATTATAAACAAACTAATAAAATCTATTCACTTTATACCTGTTAAAAATACGGATTCTTTTGAGGTTTTAAGTAGATTATATATTCAAGAGATAGTCAGATTGCATGGGATACCTTTATCTATTGTTTCTGATAAGGACCCATGATTTACATTCAAATTTTGGGGAAGCTTATAAAAAGCAATAGGTACTAAGTTAAACTTTAGTACGGCATATCATCCGAAACGGATGGACAATCTGAAAGAGTTATACAGATAGTGGAAGACATGTTCATATCTTGTATTTTAGATTTTCAAGGCTCGTGGGCTGAACATTTACTTTTGGTGGAATTCGGTAACAATAATTATCAATCTAGTCTTGGGATGGCACCGTTTGAGGCATTATATGAGAGACCTTATAAATCACCAGTATGTTAGACAGAAGTTGGTGAAACTTTATTAATTGGTCCTGAGTTAGTAAGAGAGACTACTAAAAAGGTAAGATTAATCAGACAACGGCTTCTTACAGCTCAAAGTCGTCAAAAGAGTTACGTGGACCACAGAAGGCGACCTTTAGAGTGTAAGGTGGGAGATCATGTATTCTTAAAGGTTAAACCTCGATTTGGTGTTACCAGATTTTAAAAAGATAGAAAACCAGCACCAAGATTTATTGGCCCTTTCAAAATATTGGAGCGAGTTGGTGAAGTGGCATATAGATTAGCATTGCCACCCCAATTATCAAATATTCATAATGTTTTTCATATTTCTATACTTAAAAAGCACCAACCAGATCCTGCCCATATTTTAGATTGAAAAACTCTTACTATAACTGAAGATGCTTTTTATGAAAAAGGCCCAATCCAGGTTATCGACCGTAAGGAATAAATACTTCGCAGAACAATTATTTTGCTAGTAAAGGTTGTATGGCAACGTCATGGAAAAGAAGAAACCACTTGGGAGTTCGAGACAGAGTTGTTATAAAAATACCCTTATTTCTTCCAAGACTAAAGGTAAGTTTATTAAATTTCGAGGACGAAATTTTTTTAAGGAGGGACGATTGTAACATCTAGGTCCAAAGAGGAAAAGAATTTGGGCCCAGTTGTTGTTTTATTTTATTTTATTTTATTTTTTGCCCATTTTCCTTGCTTTATATATATGTAGGATATGACAAAAAATTAAGGGAATTAAGTTAAGAAGGTGGTAAAAAGTTTGAGAAGGGGAAAAGAGAGAAAAGAAAAGAAGAAAAAGAAGAAGAAAAAAAGAAAAGAAGGGAACAAGGCAGAGAGAAGAAGAAGAAGAAAAAAAAGAAAAAAAGGGATAAGGAATCAGGAGAGTATTTTTACTTTCCTTATTTTGAGAAAAAATTTGTTTATTTAGTGTGAAAATTGTTAAAAATTGAAGATAATAAATAGATTTTGTTATGATAGGTTTATAGTTGATATTATTACTATTTTGACTTTTTAGGCATTAGATATACTAATTTTGGGTTTAATAACATAGTTTAATCGGTAGATTTTTTTTAATTTGTTAAAAATTAGGTAAAAATTTGTAAAATTTTGAGTAGAGGCAAAAATAAGATTTATAATAATTAGGGGTAAAATTGAAAATTTTATTAGTTTTAGGGTCAAAATAAAATTTCTAAAAATTTTGGAGTAAAGTAATATTTTTAATAATTTTAGACTGTAAGCGTAAATATTTTAAAATATTTTTATAATTATTTATATTATAGGAACTTTTTTATAATTTTTCATCAATAATATTTTTATTTTAGAAATTCAAAATTTTAAAATTTTTGCGTCAGATTTTAGCCGAACTTGAGACTGCAATATTATTTATATTTTATTATAAACTATATAATTTAGTAGTTTATTTTAGTAAATTTCGTTGATTTTTGTGTAATATTGCTAGGTCGTGACAGGAAAAAGAAGAGAGATCATTAAAATTTTGGCAAGTACAAGCTTTGATTTGATCAGATAGATATTTCATATATAATTAAGCATTTCAGTATTTTAAAAAAATTAAAAATTAAAGTATTATTTAAAGTTTAAGAAAAAAAAGTTATTTTTCAAAGATATATTCATTATACTATTTTGTTACATACAAATATTTTTATAATTTTAGAAATGTGATTATTATTGAATAATGCTTTCAATATTGATGTTATTGTAAGTGGTATATATAAATTATTTTGTTATTACTGTGTGTTATTAAATTGTGAAATAATGTATGGCATTTTTGTTAGTACCGGTGACTATAGACCTGATTTCAGTCCCACGGTGAAAACCCGTAAACTTGAAATTATGTGCGGCGGTCCCTGGGTACAGAACGCTTAAAGTACGAAGGTCACATGTTTTCTGAATAATAATCCCTGAGAATAGTGACCCAAAACCATGCATAACATATAGTGATAAACAAAATATATAATTACTAAACGATCGATTTTTTATGTTTAATTGCAGTTATTTGTGATAAAGTGGAAACATATTTATTATTATTATTTTCGTTTAAAAATCTCAGTTATATGTGTACATACCTACTGAACTTTAACTCACCCCCATTACTTTTCAAGTTTATATGGAGCTAATAAAAATGGATAGCGTGGAATAGATGATATCTTTTTGGCTCGTTATATTTTGGATTAACGACTATCTGTGTAGATTATGTTATCATAATATTGTAAAAAGATAGTTGTTATTCAATTAATAAATGTATAAAATTTTGTTATAATGGATATTGTGTAGCAGTGATTGGAATTTCATATGAACTATTGAAAGTATTGTAAAATTTTGTACTTACAAATTTAGTTAAGATTACCTATGTCTAGTGAAAATTATGTTGAAATACCCTCGATCTTTTTAATCCATTTCAAATATTTTTATTAAACTTTAATTTACGAATCCTAATTTTTTGGGGCGTGACAATATCAATGACCTGAAAATATCAATACTTGAAGCACTAAACAGATTTCTTAAAGACTATAGCATGACAAATTTATGTTTATAAGAAGGAAAAAAAAAGTGAAAATTGAACAGAAATCGATGGAAAAACGGCTTATATCTGAAAGGCTTTGATTTAAAACTGAGGCGTACCATACCAAACGAATGGCTCAAGGCAGCAGGACAATAGAATAAACGGTAAAGTTTTGGGTTCACTTTTTTAGAATTGTGTGCCAGCAATATATGTATATATTTTTCTGCTTACTGTGTACTTCTGAGAAAGTGATCGTTGATTATGGCACGGGGATTAATTTTAATTTTCTCTGATTCGAGCATGCCCGGTCTTTAATTCTGGGCGTTTACAGTTGCTTCTGTACTAATTTATACATGTATTGCAGCAATCTAAACAAATTGAAGTTACTGTTATCTATGTGTGTGTGTGTGTGTCGAAAAACCCATGTTCACGTAACTCTATTACCCGTTTGGTTGATGCATGAAATGTGAGAATGACACAAGTCAGATCCCAAGAATATATGTTCAAAGTCTAATCTGGCAAGCTATGGGAATGGGAAACATCAACTGTGTTCTTCACAAACCAAACAAAGTAATTTTTTTCAAAGTATTCTTCACAAACCAAACGTAGAAGAAGGACAAAAGCCCTAGTTTGAAAAACTATCAAATCATAGACACAAATTTTTTTTTTTTCCCCTCACAGAGAGAGAGTGATAGATGGGTTTGTGAGGTCCTTGATTGGATGTAGCAACCGGGTGTATTAAGTATCAAATTTACGTACTTACTTAAATGTAAAACCAAAGCCACTGAAAATGAACTAAAATTTGACAATCGGAAAATGTTAATCAACCCAACACAAGAGAAAACAGTTCAAAGAACAAAAGATAAATAAACCATCAACAGGAGCAGAAATAGAAGTGAGAAAATCATGAAACAAAAGAAGAAGAAGGAAAATGACTTCAAAGTAGGAAGCAAAAGGCTTAGAAAATTTAAATTGAGAGGAGCTGAAAGAGATCGTACCAAGAATCGGTAGAGTATTCAAAGAGTTTGCCTTTAGTTGAGAAGACGATCAAAGCAACCTCAGCATCACAAAGTACAGAGATCTCATTTGCTTTCTTCAATAATCCACACCTCCTCTTGGAAAAAGTCACTTGTCGATTGATCTTGTTCTCTATCCTCTTCAACTGAACCCTACCTCTCCCCATAACTATTTCTTCTACTTCTTCTTCTTCCTCCTCCTCCTCCTCCTCCTCCTCCTCCTTAAGTTCAAACCAAAAATCACCAACCAACAACAAATTGAAGAGGGCTTCTCTTCTTGGTACGCATATGTTTCGTATCTGCTTGCTTGCAAGATTTTTGGAGATAAGGATGGATTAGAGAGGCAGAGATAAATATAGAAATGGCGAGAGATATTTATAGAAAAGCATCAAATCAGTTCGGAGAAACAAATGTGGGTTTGATGTAGAAAATAGCCGGTATTACAAAACCAGGGCGGTTTCGTCCAATGCGTTGTCGATTTATAATTGGCCAGTGCTATTATAACAGTCGTTATTGTCTGCTTTCCGCACCACACTTCAGAGACTAGTATTGTCCGTACAATCACATTTATATCCTGTATGCATATATTACATTCAGATGTGTTTAAGAAATTTATTTTATTTGTTCGTTAAATTATTTTTTGAAAATTGAACGTTCTTCTAGATTTTGTGGCTGCAAAACCAATCACATGTTAAAAGATTTTTTTTTAATCTATCCGTTTTCTTATTTTATAATATATTTTTCTTTTACACGAGGAATTAATTTTAAAAATGTTCACCTCTTTATATTAAATAACAACAGGTAATCTTATTAATACCCCCAGTAAATTATTTTCTTCTTTCCTTCCTGGCCATCTAATTCTTTTTTTAAATATTTATTTATAAAAAACAAATTTTAAAATCTTTAGTACTATTATTATACTATAATTTTTATAATGGTAAAAAAGATACTTAATGTTTTTGCATTAATTTATATAGGAGTTTGTATTTTTAACATCATAAAAATTTTTAAAATTAAATTAAATTATAAAAACATATTATGAGAAGGCCAAAATCTTGTCCCTTCTTTTAAAGGTTACCAAGTAAAATCACTTAAAAAAGGAAAGATAATCGTGGACCATATTCATCTCTTGAAAATAGTAAAAAGTAATTCTTTTTTTTTTCATAAAATTAATGATGCGCACAAATATAACCCTTCACTTTTAACTGCGGCTGTTTTAAAATATTATTTCTTTTATTTTTTTTTTTAAGGTAAAAGGCAAGTTTACAACTTGAGCTTTTCTTTTTACGAATTAAATTATTAAGAATAAATGAGATAATCGGGTGTTTGTTCTTGGTGGAGACGTAATGGCATATATTCTAAATTTTGATAATATAATAATTTTATAAATAATTATATAAATTATTAAAATATATTATCTATTGACAAATGTCACATCATCGTGTGAAATAAAAAAAAATTATATTGTTCAAATTAAAAATGTTGAGTATTAATATACATACATATATATATATATATAATATTTTTTTAATAATAATAATAGTAGTGTTAAAATCCAATGGCAATGAATGTGATGCGTACAAGGGTATTAAAAAAGATTTAATAACCCTCAATGTGATACATAGTGATAACCTAAACAAAATCAATGCCCTGGCGAGTGTGTGTATATACATATATGGGTACAGCAACAAGGTAAGGCAAAGAACAGATGTTAGGTATGATACCTTGTCATCACAAATTAATGAACTATATTTTCTTGATTTATACATACATACGTAAGTACGTACGTATCAAAATATTTTCTCTAATACTATAAGTATAATAATAAATCAGTAATTTTAATTTATTTTTATTCCAAAAAAATAGTTTGATTACAATTTATAAGTGTAGTTTGGGACTCAATAATTGATGTAGCAGGTTTTTATAAAATTATATAACACAATCCTTCACCATGTATATATCAATAATGTTAATTGTGGTTGTGGGCAAGAATGGTCCTGAAAATCGTGAATGAATGTGGAATGATTCACATGACTTTTCAGATTAAAAAGTTGTAGCTCTGAATAAAACACGTAGGCCTCAAGTACTAAAGCAATTGTTGGATTGGGAGTATCAATTCCATACTATGTATAAATACAAATATAAATATGTGACTGACAAGAATTGATTTCGACTCCTCTCCGAGCCAAGCCTCCTTTATTTGTGGGGCTAAATCAATAATAGCCTATATTCATTAATGTTATATCTCTCAATTTATTTTTATTTTTTTTTAAATCAATAGTATTCTTCGTACTAAAAATATATTATGTGACTCCAACCGGTATAAAATAAGTTATAAATTCATTAATATATATATCTTATCAATAGATTCTAATAAATTTTTTGTTACGGTACTCCTAAATTCTTAAATTTTTGTTACATTTTTAGTTTATACAGTATATTTAAAAGATTTGTAAATTACAATAAAAAATTAAAAATTATAAAATAAATGTTGTGCTATATCATGACTCCAAATATCCTTAAATTTCTGAAATATGAAGAAAAAAAAGTACAAAATTTATTAAAAAAAGTGCGAAGAGACTCGCATGCAAGAAAGAAAGGGGAGAATTTATGACCAGCACAGCAATGTGGTTGAAAAAAGAAAGAGAAAGTTGCCCAAAAACAGAGAAAAGGCCTAGCTGCAATGGTGCACAAATAAAGCATTCCGTTTTCCCATTTCGGCTACATTTTATTAGAGAATGTAAGCAAACAACAAAAGAAAAATGAAGCATGAAATGGTATTAGACAGCTGCTGCAACGTTTTCATGCAACACCTTGGGGGTCTGGCGACCGTCTAAATAATGTTTATGTAATTAAGGGTTTTTCATTCGTTTCAACTCTTGTGATCACGTGGGATGTGGCCCCATCCACAAATACATTTTGCATAAGAGAAGATTAGGTGCTTGTCTTTTTCTTTTGCCAAGGCTCGACCAATTTGATTGGCAGAATGGGGAAATTTGAAAGAGATAAATTGAAAACGAAAGCTTGTTTCAGCTTACATTCAAAAGAAAAATCGCACATGCAGGCCTTGCTTTTGCACGATCCACAGTTTTTCTTTATATAATGATAAAAATTATTATATATATCGGCCCTGGATTTAATGTTTGATTATTCTTTCTTCTTTTTCTGTCTTTATTTCCTTTGTTGTTGTTGTTGCTTTTTTTTTAATTTTATTTTAAAATTTACTTTAAATATAAATTTTATTTTATAAATTAACATCGTTAGGTTATATTGATGTAAAAAGTTTAATTTATTTAATTTTTTTACTTGATAAATTATATATATATATATATATATATATGTATAAAAGATAGTAGGGTTAATACTATTACATCAAATTTTACAAAAAAATTGTAAAATATTTTTAAAAGAAAGTTTTATATATAACAATTTTGTCATGTCCATATTATTAATACGGTGAGACTATTTAATTAATAAAGTTAAAAATATATATATTAATTAATGATAAATAAAAAATTAATTTTATAAATTTTTATTATTATATTAATTAAATAAATTAAATAATAAAATTTATTTATTAATTTTTTATTATTATTAATAAATATATTTTTTATTTTATTAATTAAATAATTTTATTATATTAATAATCCGATATTGTTGAACATTCCTATTCCTGCTCTCCGTTCTTTCGAATGCGCCGGCGGAAAGGAATACCTTCCTCGGTTGGTATTGCGAAGAATAGGATCAGAAATTCCAGCCATAAAAATTAAAGCAGCTGGCCGCTAATGAGTAAGTGGGGAAGGAAAAGCCCTGGGGTCAGAGTCTTTAATGATGGAGTGGGTGAGATTTAGAAAGAGAAAAACAAAATTAAACATTCGATTAGCTTTAAAATTGGTTAAACTTGATTAAATAGCATTAGCTTAGGAAATGATTATGGTTTGTCTTGAATTGGAAGAATAATTTGGTAGTAAAAAAATAGCAAAGGGACTCCCTCTATTAACAACTCTCGAACATGCCCACTACTATCCACGCACATTGGTCAACCTATTTATACCGGGATTAGTGGTAGTTGTAATTATTATTATTTTCCAAATATTCTAAAAGCTCGTGGGCAGTTTCCACCAATCATTCGCGCGCACACACACACACTCGCAGAGACACTTTCCATGTTTCCCAAGTGCCAAGCAAGCCTGGCTTTCCTTTTTATTTTAGAGCAATATCATGTAAGGGGCCTACAGTTTCTTTTGTGGCTGCTAGCGCCACACATCCTCTGCTTTTCTCTATAAACACAGAAAATGGAACGTTGTTATAAAATTGGGCGAAACAGAAATGATATGAGATCTCAACATTAATATTATTATGTTGGTTATGTAAAATAATAATAATAATAATAATAATATAAAAGAGATAGGGCAATATATCTTAACAATTAATTTAAAATATAAATAAATAGAGGACATATTAACTTAATTATGCAAGGTGTTTATGATCCATTCTGACTTGTAAAGAGAATTATTATTTTGCTTGCGTGCCCAACAACTAAAAGAAAGAAAAATACAAACGGCAATTAAAGAAGGTTAAGAGAACACACTCAAATAAATATTTAGGTGGGATGCAGCAGTTACAATTAATGAAGTTATTGAAAACACAAGACAAGACAAGTCAAGCCAAGCCATACTTACTAAAACCACTCGTCTTTTTCGATACAACAACTTATTCTTGCTGTTTGCAACGGACGATAATTACAGGTTACTTGCATATATAAAACACAAACAGGAAAGGAAGGAAACTAATTACATGGTAAATATATATATATAGAGAAATATATATTTCCATGAGCAAATTAATTATGTCATTAAAGCATCCAACCAGGGATGAGGTATCCATTGACATTTCGTCCATGGACTTGAATATTTGCTTCTTCCGAACCAGCAGTAACAGGAACAGGAAAAGGATTGTATCTGCACAAAAACATGATGAATTCACATTAGCTGAGTTATTTCAGAAATTTCGGTTAAAACTGTGCAAACTTTGCATAATCGAAAAATATTGTGGGTTATTTACCCAATTTGCAAAGTGGGATTTCCTCCGAGAGGCTGGAAAGACCCTTCTGATTGAGCAGGGAAGCGATTGCATGTAGCGTTTTGCTGCCCTCCTCCAGGAGCTTCCCACGCTACTTGAACAGGAATTTGTGCACAAGTTTCCTCCAACTGATGAATATTGAGAAACTAAAATTAAATAGCAGAGCTAGGATATTGTATAAATGAAAAAGCTTTCATTCAGTTCTATGTTATTGTGTGAGAATTTGTACCTTCCTTCTCAACCCATTGTTAACCTCGAGCAGCATGTGTTCCTGCATTAATAATAATTAAGAACAGTGTAATTGGAAAGCTTGTAATTGGTAAAGAAGAAATACATACTCTCTTCTGAAGATCGATGAGCTGACCCAGCATAGATTGAGTCTGTAAAGCATGAATTAAAAAAAAAAAAACAAATTAAGCATAGTGAGTGAGTGTGTAAAGCTTCAACAGAGCCGGTGAATTATATCTGTATATTGGGCTAAAACTTTTTAGCTTATTTTAAGCCCAATTTTTAGGTCCAAATTCTGCGCCTAGACCTTTGAGGAGAAGCTAAAGAGTAATGCTACACCACTAGCTTCCTATTACAACACGTTATAATTATTTTATGTTTCATTTGTAAAATACTATGATACGTCAGAGATTGATTGATTGATTGATTTTCTGCGTGTTGTTTTCAATTAAATAACGAAAAATTATTATTTTAATTACTTCATCACCGGAGTAAAATATAGTAAATTAGTATCCAAAAGTCTAGTGCCATTAATGAACTCTAACGCCACCCACCCAACCCAAAAAAATGGGGGCGGAGGAGGGTGGGGGGCCAAATCTAAAGTGAAATAATAAATACATCCTTCAATTATTCTCCATAACAAGCCCATCAATGGACAATAACGAAGATGTGACAGGCATGTGCTTAATTAGCAAGTCTAAAATTATAAACTTGAGTGATAAAAATGATCAAAGTTCTTCATCAAGTTTATAATAAATTAACGAAGTTTTAAAAAAATTTTGAGATATGAGGTGTTAATATCCTAAATTATCAAAAAATATTTAGAAAAATTTCATGAGAACTACAGAAATAAATGATTTATTGAGGGAATTTCTAAGAAAAATTTTGAGAAATAAAAATTACAATGGAGGGAGGGTAATATCAAAGTTCACCATGTTATTATATTATTTCAAAAATTAAGTTCAAAAGTAACAGAATTAGTTCAATATGGCAACTAAAGATTACCTATTAAAGTGGTGTTGTGATTTTAAAAGTATAATTATTAGGGGTGAAATCACTTTAATAGTTATTGTTATTATTGTTATACTAATAATAATAATAATAATAAAAGTGATCGATTTTTAATAAAAGTTATGTTTATCAATCACTTTATCTCATTATAATCTCAAACAAAATTATTTCTACTTTAATTACGAATTATAATTTCATCCTTCTAATGGAGGTTTTTAGTTGGGGGGAACCAAAAAAGAAAATAAAGACCATGCAACTTTCAAAACGTATTAAGTATCATTTTAAACGAAAATTATACAAAATGGTCGTGGCACATGACAATGAACTGCATTGATTCATAAAATTGAGCTGTATTGACGCATGTGTTGGTTATATGTATATATATGAAGCCTTCTTAATTGATTAATTACCTTTGTTGATCTAATTTGCTTCAAGGATGTCTCAAGTTGATGCTCAAGCTGCTCAAGCTCTTTGGTGTTGAGCGGACCCAGATCTTCTCCCAGAAGGTTTCTACAGGCATTTGGGATTAGATTAGATTAGGTTAGATTATATATTAAAAAGAATTTTAAGTATAATTATACATACACAATGTCCAAGCAGTAAAACCGAACTCCAAATAAACTAAATGAATGCACAGGCGTAAAGCAGTACTAAATATATTTTAGATCACCTCTGAGATCGCTGTAGGACCTCAACTGTTGTTTTTAGCCTTAAATACTCCTGGTAGTTGCTCTGCTAGTCAAGCATCATTAAATCGTGAATAACTACTTATTGCAGGACACTCCAGTTCATAAACAAAAGTGAAGAAGATTGTGAACAATCTCTTATTTGTTTAGATTCATTGAATTAGTTTCAAGCTACCTGTGTCTCGTTGACTGGTCGGCTGGCTTCCAGTGCACCATAACTGCATCTATGGTATCGCTCAAGAGTTTTCATCATGCTAAGATAGGAAACAAAAACACATAATAATGAGATTAGTTTACCCTGCGAAAGCTTGGAAATCATTTAACCAAAAGACTAGCATATAGTCCATATATGGTATATATGAATTGCTGCATTCCAGTATCATACCATATTGCTCGTGCTAATTATTTGCATCACAACCGAGTTCCACTTACCTTTACAGCAATCAATTTTCACTAGACAAAGCCATGCATGCAATCAAATAATATGATCCAATATCGGGGATACAATAAAAGAAGCCTGAACTAACTATTGCATGCACATTGCAGCACAAATGTTTTGACACGATAATTAGACAAGATAACTGAAGTTGTGTCATTTATCCCAGGCTTCAACAAACATCATTATGTTGCCATGAATGTTGCTTCACTTCAATTAAGAAACTAGAAAGTCCAAATAAACATGAAACAAGAACTGAAAATAATTTTTTACATATGTATGAAATAAGACATGGATCTGATTATTCAATAATAATATATCTTTTGATAATTAGAGATGCACGCGAAAAGAAGTACATTAATCGTTGCATGGAAGTAAACCTGGTCTTCAATTAAAGTAAGAGAATTCTGTAAAAATGAAACAGTGCCAACTAAATCTAGGTCTCAGCCTTGCTTTCTCCATAAATATAGTAATTGGCGCCTGCACACATCCATTTTTTAGCACAGTATACCGCAAACTTATACTGTAAGTCAATAAGTTGTTGGCATCAAAGTACAAAGTTGGAAGCAGTCTAGTTATTGACCATTTGCATATAATAAATAAAGCTTTAGACTAAAAGGAGTTCATCACAGATTGTAGATACCACGGCTTAGCAAGTAATTTTGCAACTTTTATTAAACCAAATTTATTGAAAGTAGGTAAAGAGTTTCATGCTTCAAATATTTCAACTGCCCGAAGATAAGATGTATCATATTCATCACTGCTTCAGCAGCACTGTTTCCTTATCAATGGAAACAATAAAGAGCAAATACTAACCAATGTCCACTAGTTATCAAACTATGAAAATCATTTTTATTTTATGTTATTAATGGTGATGAGTGCATCAAATGTTTGGCCTTTAATAGTTAATTGAACTGATAAAATTAATTTTGTTATGGGTATAGGAGATTTGGCTCTTTTTTTTTTTTTAATGGACACGGTAAATTTCTAAAATCTCCTAAGATGATATGAAAAATCTAAAGATTGAATTTTTCGATATTAGGTTTCATTTATATTAAGAGAAAAATAATGGAACAAGCTAAAATAACAGTTGATGAAGAGATCTACTTTCAACTTAAGCACTGCCTCGCAAACAGTTGATGAAGAGACTTTCCTTGAACCTGACTATAACCCTAACACATAGATCGACAAAGAAAAACACACAATCTTGAAAGGACAACTGAAAAAAGGGAAAAGGAAAGAACTTTGTTAATCATCTTACGAGAAAAGATCTTTGTCCGTGGAAAATCAATTAATTCTAATAAAAAAAAATCATTTTGCATTTCTGAGCAAAAGTTATAGGAGATTAAAAGATGCAGTTGACAAAAGAAACAGAATATATAGTATATATTTCACAGCTAGAATAATTTATATTTAAGCTAATTTATGTCAGATCAGACTTAGTAGAGCAGACCTGCTTCTTCTCAGACGATTATTGAGGCTTAATGAGTAAAAACCTTTTTACAAGAAGAAAAATGTTTAAAAAAAAAATAACAGCAAAGAAATGGATGTACTAGATTTCGAGGCTTTCTATGGGTTTGCAGCTTTTAGTTGAAGAAAAGAAAATAAATGACAGCTTCATCTCTGATCTCTATCAAAATAGCTCTTTAATTTGCTTGCACTGCAAACATCACATCTCTGGCGGCGAATCTCAACAGTAAATCAGAGTTAGTGGCCAGCTACAGCTTTGAAACTGGTAATAATTAGGGTCTAATGAAGTATTATAAATAAACAAAATTATCCAGAGATCATACAATCCTAACAAGCCTCGCGTATAACCAAAAGAATATTAAGAAAATAAAAAAAGTTTAAAACTTGGCTTATATCGGAAAAAAGAATGAATCACAAGACCAAAGTTAGCAACTCATGGAGGAAAACTAAGCAAATACTTTTAAAGTACTGAAGTAAAAATTAATTAACAATTTCATATGAACATAAATCCGTCCAGAGACTGAAAAGAGTGTGGATCTCCATAAGAAAGGAAAATTCCATGAAGGAAAAACCCAATTTCACTTAAAACTGAAAAATAGTACAAAACAAACACAGAAAACCAAATGAAAACCTAAACCACAGATTCGAGGATATTACAAGAGAGAAAAGGCAAAACGACTAGTCTTTTGCAAGAGAAAACCACTGAAACTCATCAAGAACACAACAAGAGCTAGTTAGGTTTTACCAAAAGCATAGATCTTTCACAAAATACACCAGAAATAATTTTGCCAAACAAAGAACCAAACTTAATTAATAACCACTTAAAGTGACTTAAAGTCATTCATAATAATCATAAATGAGAAACAAAGGGTAATAAATACCTAGAGGTGCTACAGAACTCATAGAGCTTGCCACGGTTAGAGAATATGATCAGAGCAACCTCAGCATCACAAAGAACTGAAAGCTCATAAGCTTTTTTGAGCAACCCATTTCTTCTCTTAGCAAATGTAACTTGCCTGTTAATTTTGTTCTCTATCCTCTTCAGTTCAACTCTTCCTCTCCCCATGTTTTATTTTCTCTCTAATTCTCTCTCTGTCTTGAACCAACAACACCAAAGAAAGAGTTTTATCTCTCTTTCTAGTCTTGGTTAAGAGGAGAACTAACTTTTATGTGTGCCTGCGTGTTTAGGGCATAAAAAGAGATAAAAGAGAGAAATGGAAACCCTGGGAACGAAATTGTGAGATAGCTGTTGGTTTTATGTTCGCATTATCTTTATATTTGCTAGATACTGCGTGTTTTCTGTATCTATTTGTGGATTTTTGTCCTTGTTCAGCGGAAACACTGTCAAAATACCAGGTTTTTTTTTTTTTACTGTGTTTTCAAGGTTCTGGCTAGCAGTACATTAAATGCAATAAAGAATTACTCTGTGTGCTAGATTTTACTCTTTTTCGGATGACATTAAATATTAATATTATATGACTTTATAATTCAATATTATTGTGAAAAATTTTATTACGTTAATATAGATAATATAATAAAATTATTTATTAATAATAAATAAAAAAAATTAAATATAAAATATATTAATTAAGAATAAAATACATTTTTAATAATTTTTTATTTATTATTAATAAATAATTTTTTTATTAAATAGTTAATTCTATTACATGACTTACGCACGTGCTAAAATAGTCCGCAAGGCTTTCTCCAACCTCAAAAGCGACAAGCTCTTAGCTAGGATTTATACGTGTCGACTTCTTAGTTTAGGATCTCTTGTATACCCGACATTGGAGTTCTCTCTGAAGGTACAGTGTAATGACCTGTGTTTTTTCCCATTATTTTTTGGGTTTCCTTGTATGCTCGTCGTACAAACGAAATGGAACAAGGAGTTGATTTGTCTATAAATCAATTGTGTTAACTACTGCTTGAAACATGAAACAAAGAGTTTACAATTAATTAGTTTTAGAAATTAATATCATTTCCTCTTGATAAACATTCAAAAGGGCCCAAAAAAAAAAAAAAAATCTGTGAAGATGACGCGAGGATTAGTCAATCAAATGTTTAGGTTACAAAAAAGGTGAGGTTTACTAAAAGTTAGTTTGGCTTTCATTTATTTAGCAGGAATGTGCCTCTAAACATCCATAACAAATACCCCAGTGTGAATAACTCATGAGTTATCATCATTTTGAATGACTAGAAAATTGGAAATTTTTGTGGAAACAAATTTTGTTGTGCACATTACTTGTTATTTGAATTATCTAAAGCTTGAAAATTGTTGTATTTGATATTTAAGTACCATAAATTTTTAAGTTACAGTTGTTGTGAAATTGATTCATTAGACAGTAAATATTAAGAGAAAATTTGATATGTTTCACTAATTAATGTTGCATAACAATTTTTTAATGTTGTTTCTAAAGCACACAGCAAAATTACAAATCTCAAATGAAATCGAAATCTTTGATTGTTTAAAGGTGATCAAGTGCGAGGGTTGACACGTCCCTCCATCCTCATGAGCCTTACTGCATTAGGCTCTCCTCGCCATCATTGATATTTGGAACATCTGCAATGTATATGGTTCGATTGAGGTGCTTTCATCTAATGGACGCCATGATTGATCATACTTTTTATGATTCTTTTCAAAAACTTTATAAATTTTAGAGTGTGTGTGTGGGTGTTTGTGTGTCCTCATAGCGTACTATATATGTGAAAGTGCAAATAGGTTTAGTTGAAGAGCATGAATGATCCATCAAAGCTAAAAAAATTATGATCATTCAGCTACATTATTAGTGTAGTCAATATTATTCAGAATTAACATACTCACACTCTTAATTAAAAGTTGACACAAATAAGGACACCTATCTAAATCTACAACAATTACCTGTAAAATATATATATATATATATATATATTTCACCTTTTAAGCAATCTCTAACAAATAATGTTATAGAGATTGCTCAATAATCAAATTCATTGAAATTAATAACCGAAGTAAGATGTAATTGTCGCTTTACATGATATCTTAGGTGCATATTTTCAAGTATCTGGCACTTTTTTTTTTCCAAAATTAAAATAGAATTCCATCAAATGCAGAAAATTATCAATGGCAGCATGAAATTTACCCAACTCCACAGCTGCTATTACTGATGCAAAATATTTAGCCTATTTAAATTTACCAATTAAATGTGCATGCAATAATAATACATATGCCATGTTGTTGGCATGCTTTGAAATCTGAAAACCAATGGAAATTAAAGCTGAATTGAGCTAGCTATAATTAAAACTCTGATGAACCAGTTTACAAGCAGTAGAATTCACAGTTGATTATTGACGTTTCAGCTTTGCAGCTGGTTACATTTTTATTTTTATGTTTTTGGCATATTATGAATTTACGGTAGTCTGCGAAACTCCAGCCGACAAAAACAGAGACGATTTAGACTGAAAGTTTGAACAGTGCAGGTGCTGAACGGGATTAAGAAATAAATGGGATGGGAATCCCCAAACTAAACCTCCGGGACAAGTGTCGAGATGGGATCGTCCTATAAACCCACGGTAGCATTTGCCTCCCTTCTGGGTTTCTGACACGTGACTTGGGTGCAAGAAATTGTCTGTTGAAGAAAACAGGTGACACCGGCATCTAAATTACTTTAAGTCAGTTCAGAATTTATGATCATGATTTAACCCAACACAAAAAGGAAAAGCAAGAAGGGACACTTTTTCATGTTGTCCATTATAATGCATATTCTTAGCACTATATATTAGGCATTATAATGTATATTTTTAGCTCTTTATATTCTCCGATGGATAATAAAATGAGAGCTGTGGATCGGTCTCGGATTCAAGTATTTGAAAATCGGGGTCGTTGACAGAAAAATGATCTCAATTTTAAAAAGAGCAAGGGAGTTATAGATTTTAAAAAGATTATCTATGTAATGAATCAATGCCATTGCAAGGGCATAATCTATCAAAATTTTATCTATCTAAATTAAAAAATATTTTATGTATTTCAAAATATATTATCTCCTAATTAATTTATTATTATTATTATTGATTTATTTATTTTCTTAAATTAATACTTGCAATTTGCACAATTGGTATAAAATAAATTTTAAAACATGTTTGGCTAAAAAAATGCAATCTAATCATAAAAAAGACAACCCGTGCCCACCAACATGTCAGCTTCACACTGCATTTTTATTTTTTTATAACTTAAAATAATATCGTATAATATTAAAATAATTTATAAATTAATATAATAACAGTAATAATATAAAATAATAAAATAATATTTATATATATAAATTATGTAATAAAATATTATATAATAAGTTGTAAATTAGTAAAATATAATATTTTTATAATAAAATTTAATATTATTTATAATGAATTAAATAAATTATAAATAAATATAACTATAAAAATTATAAAATACTAAAATAATATTTATATACATACAATCTAACCTAACACTAAATATAATATTTATAAAATTTTATTCATACTAATCCATTACAATACAATTTAATTTAATCCATTTAAAATAATATAATTTAATATATATTACCAATTACATTCTATACGTAAAATAAATAAAACTAATATTTTATTTATTTGTTAGTTAAAAATATGTAACGTTCCAAATTTGACAAGCCTCACACATATTGAATTAAAGAGCACAACTCTATATACATGTACTAAACTTTATAATAACAATTTATAAATTGAAATACTTCATTATTAATAATAAATTATTTTTAAATCTCATCAATTCTATAGTAATCCAAATCAAACTCAAAATCTAAGATGACATTCAAAACACATTACATATTTTTTATTTGTTATAAAAAATATAAATAAATAAAATCTCCAAGCCATCCTTTAAGTAATCCATCACATTTAATAGTCTAAGTCACTTATTTTATAAAAAGTTAATGGCAAAGTGTGAACCGTCAATTTAGTAAGTAATGTTATCCATAATATATACATGAGTTTTCTTTATTTTCATATACATAAAAAGATTGGTAAGCTATTTTATTTAAATATCATGCACCAATATAGTTTTGAAAAAAAATTTCTCAAAATAACCATAAGTTTGATATTCACAAACATTAAAAAGATAACATATCAAATCATATTTCATAAACTTTATCTATGCATAAGTATATAAACATCATTTAAATATATATATATATATATATATATTCAATTGTTCATATCATACAGTGTTATTTGTATTCTTAGTAGCCTGGCTAATTAAGAGAAATTATAATTTTGTGCACACTTAAAATGGAACAGCAACTAGTTTAGATAATCAGACATATTGACAGTAGTCAATTCAAATCATAATTATAATCATAATCATAATACTACAGGCAAAAGAGTCAAAATATTTCATTTCAATTAATCATATAAGAATAATTCATAATATAATGGTTTGCATTAATTTATTCACAAAGCATTTTAATAAATTTCACAATCAAACAATGATTTTTATAAACAATTGATAAAACATTAAAAAAATATGCAATTTATAAAAATTCATAATATAAATACATTTATGGAATAATCAATTATTTCACAAATATTGGAGTCAAATAATTATGTCACAAAATGTTTCATAAATATAACGCAAAAGCAATTTAATAAATATCTTGAATAGAATTACTTGTTTTAATCCAAGTCTAAACTTTTAACTACTTTTAACGGTTGTTTGAAAGTTCTGAACTTTCTATAATAACAAATTATATTATCAAAACAATTAACATAATTCATAGATGCATATAAAAAAATTTTATATGTCTATACTATCCACTTATGAAACTCAAACAAAACCGTTAACAAATCTAGAAATTTAACTTCCAATTTATAACTCGAATCAAACTAAAATTTTATATATTTTTTAAACATATCTAAGAATATCATTTATAAAATTTTCATAAGATTTTAGGTCCAAAAAAATATTTTTAAAATAATAAATATTTAAAAATAATAATAAACTATCAAGATATTTTAGAAACACACCAAGCTAATAGAAAATTCATAAATATTAAAATAAATTTTCAAAAATTACAAAATTTATACACAAAATAATAAACATGTATACAAAATACTATAAAAATTTGCATAATTATTTGAGGACTATTGATATCTAAACATAATAAAATTTTAGAAAATATAAATCTATCTAGAATATTTCATAATTAAAAATCATTTAAACTAAAATTCACAAATATTTAAATATATTTTCAAAAATTAAAAAATTTAAGGACAAAGTAAAATAAAAATTTTCATAATTATCTAAAGTTTTTTTTTTCATATCTCAAAATAATGAATATTCTAGAAATAATAATATTTCTAGAATTATTTCAAAATTGAGGTTTACTTAAATTAAAATTCATAAATAATTAAATATAAATCTAAAAAATTTTAAAATTTATACAACACTCATTAAACATATCTACTAATTAGCATATAAAATTTTATAATTTTTAAATATCGTTTGATGCTTAAAATAATTTATAATATACAATAAAAGCACAAAACACATAAAATTCTAGATTTGGAGATCTAATTTCAAAATTTTGCACAAAATTAAGTTTAAATATGTGTTCTGTAAAATAAATTTCTATAGTCTCCTTAATATATAAAGATTCATATTCTAGAATAGTAATAATATACTTGTTAGAATTTTGGCTTAAAAAATTTTATAACTAATATACTCATAAAATTAATATATAATCCTAATATGATCAATTCACTAATTTAATATCAGGAATTCTATTTCACCAAAACTAAAATATGTGAAATGAAAAAAAAGAATAACTTTAAACAAACTAAATCATACGATAATTCATAACATTAATACAAGAATACTATTTAATCTAAACTAAAATATGTATAACTAATCTTAATAAAATTAAAGCAAACAATGATTCATACTATTAAACAAGCAATTCTATTTAATCTAGATTAAAACATGTAAAATCAACAATTAAAACAAATGATAATTTATAGAAAGATAACTAAATCCTTATCTCTATTGATTAAAAGTTTAAGCAATTTGTAAAATTTAAAGATTTTTTTCTTTGTGCGTGAAAAATAGAATAGAAAATAAAGAGAAAAAGATCGTGTCTATATTTTACTTGAAATGAAAATAAAATAAATAAAAATAAAATATTAATTATTATCATCATCATCATCTTTATTTTAAAAAAAAAATCAAAATCCTTTCAAAATTTCAGTCACTTCTTATCATTATCTATGTTTAAAAATTTTAAAATTTAAGAATTAAATTCAAATAATAAAATCAAAATCATATCACATCTTATCATTATTAATGCTTAAACAAAAATTTAAACTTAAAAATAAATAAATAAATAAATTCAAACAATATCCTAATCTAATTAAAAAAACATATAATGATCATTATATATTGTAACCTATGTTATTATTTGTTTGTTGGTTATAAATTTTTAGTTTAATAGTCAACGTTATAATTATATTAATTTGTGTTTATTGATGGTATAATATCTTATACTATAAAAAGAGGTAACCAATATTTTAAGAAATGAGATAATCCCCTTATTGTTATTGATTTATTTTGACACCAAAAAGTTAAATACTATATAGTTGTTCTAAGGTTCTATATTTGGGAATACACTCTTATATAATTAAACCATCGAATTTTACAAGTTAGATTATTATTGAGTTTAATTTGCACCAAAATATTATTCTAAAGGTTGGAATTTTTTTTTCCTTATGATAATACTTTTAACATATCTTAACTTGTAGATTCAATCTTGTGTTTATGATTGGTTATACTAGCATCCATCATTTTGATGGATGATGAATGCAACAAAACTACAAATTTAATATAGAAAAAGAAAGTCACTAGTGTTGATGATGGTGCATAAAGGGAGTAACATGAATGAAAGCCTAGTAATGTGAGAAAAGTTTAAAACACCATGCCAAAAATATTTTTCTTTTTATGTATCATGTTTTTTATAACATTATGATACTTTATTTTGATGCTTAAATTTTGATGTTTAATCTGTATAAATATGGACTAGAAAGTTAATATGTATTTGTAAAATAAAGAAAAATGTCTATGATCATATTATTGAATAACATTTTAAATATGACATAGTATATAACGTGGGGATAAAAATATAATTTTAAAAATAAGATCATGATATTAGAACTATTTGAGAAAATACCCATGTAATTCCTATATTGAAAGGAAGAAGATAGTTAATTTTGTCTTAGTCCAAACGTAAATTATCTATAAGATCATAATTTCTTATTAATTTAGTATTTTGATATATTTTTTTAGTGTTTATATTCAATATCATAATTTTATAATACTTTATTTTGTCCCATACGATATATTAATAGTATTTTGTCACTCAAAATCTTTAAGCAATTAAGTTACATGATAAATTTTGTATACTCTCTTAATTTACATTATTTATTATGTGTTAATATTGTATACTATTTATTACATGATTTTGTCATTATAATACTTAACCAAATTGAAGGCTTATTTTTAAATACTATAGAAGAAAAAGATTTATTTCTACTTCTATTTTTTAATATTAAAAATATGAGAGAAGCACATTTTCTTTTAAAAAAAACGTAAATACATTGTAATCTTATTTTTTTTACATTATAATCTTGTTAGTTTTTTACTAATTAATTTAATTATTTGATTAAAATATAATGTGTGAATGCCAAAAGTTGCACAATTTAATATGTCATTTTTATTTGTGACCTTATATTATTAGGTTTATGAGTGATCGGCAAATATATTAGAAATATACATTTCTTTTTATATATGTTAATTCTAACATACTACCTATAAAGAATGAATATATTTTCAAAAGATACTATAATGGACTATAATGTAGTAATCCTCTACTTTTGCAAACATTGAATTACAATATAAATTGATTTGTGTATCTTGGTCATCCATGGACACCAAATAAATTATCTTTAAAAAGTATATGTTTATCACCAAATAAAGGCATGTTCTAAGATTAATGATTAATTAACCTTTAGCATATTTTCCATTAGTTAAAGAAAATGAAAAAAAATCACATAGTTTTAATCGAATTATGTCATTATACAACTAATTAAATTTGAGTTGTGAGACATGTTTATGAGATTAAAGTTGAATTTGATTAAATTCTCTTACATAAATCACTAAAAAAATGTATATGATTTGGATGTTGAGAGAGAGTAAATTATGCCTAGAACATAACAAAAGTGATAGTAACCTCACTTACGCAACTGGAGATCCCATAAAATAAATTTATAGGAGTAAAAATAAGTTACTTGTTATCTTTTAGTATTATTGACTTTGTTGAATATGTAGAACTACTCTTTATGGCAAAATAATGTTTAATTATAGTGAATATATAATGAATTTTTTTTTTTTTACCCTTAATAAACTCCATAGCTTAAAATATTGCATAATAGTGTGTTTAAACTAAAGGAAACACTTGATGGAGGTTCACTTATATGAGTGTGGAAATTTGGTTGATTTCTATAAAAGTTGAGGCAAGTACAACTAAAACACTCACGACTTCTACGTTAGTATAAAGCCGTTCAAATGTCAAATCTTATAACAACTCAGCTGTAAGAATTTACTATAGGTAGTCAGTCTTTTGACTCACACAGAGGAACATTAATTTATAAAAATTTTATATTTTAGCAAATTCTTGTGAGACATTTATTTGTTTAATAGTTGGTTCATAGCTTAAAAAGTATAATGCATACGTATTGAATTTTAAAAGATTCTTTGATAATTATTTTGTGTATTTGAAAGTAGAGTATGATTTTGAATATTTTGTATATTTCAAAATATACTATGTTTTAATTAATTAACCATTATGTGTACCACAAATATAACTAATATTTTAATTTTTTTAACTAATATTTTATTTTTTTGTTAGTTGCAAAATATGATTTTTAATGATCATTATATATTATAACCTATGTCATTATTTATTTGTTAGTTATAAATTTTTAGTTTAATTGTCAACATTATAATTATATGAATTTGTGTTTAAGCATGATATCTTATACCATAAAAGGAGGATATCGATACTTAGAGAAGTGAAATAATTTTCTTATTATTAGCTATATTTTGACACCTAGAAAAAAAAATTATATAGAGTATTTAGGAGTATATCCTTATAAAACTAAACTATTAAATTCTAGAAGTTAAATTATGATTGAGTCTAATTTGTACTAAGATATTATTCAAAAAGAGCAATTTCTTTTTTTTAAGAATAATTCTTTTAGCATGCCTTGGCTTATTGATTTAATATTTTTTGTTTATGATTTGTTGTGCTAACATCTATCATCTCTAAAAATTTTTAACGTAAAACTCATAAAATCCTACAATCAATTATAATAGCAGTTTTCATATTACCTTGTTTATCGATTGGTGAGCGAGGTTAATCTTAGTACAACACTTTAAGTTCTATTAATACAACATTTTACATGATTCTATACATACACACGTCAGGATAAATTTCAGCACACGTCTATTGTTTTATATCTTAGTCTTACTCTTGAAGCCGAGATTTTGTATGCAAAGTTCTTTTGTGGAAGCTTAAAAGAGACTGATTCAAAGAGTGATAATCTTGAAGCTGTCTCATCTCTGTAAATTATTGATTGTGACGATGATTAATAGAAGGTTTCATGTGCAGTTGTTAGCCGTGGATGTAGGCCGTAGTGGCTGAACCAAGAACATCTTTGTTCTTTTATGTTTGATCATTTGTTTAGCTTACTTTACTGAGGTTAATTTCTTGCATTCTGCAATCTTTAGTCTGTTGAGTTCTTAGATAAACTTAGGTTATAAATATTGCATTGCTGGTTACTTTGTTCTTGATCAAGAAGTTCATTCGATGCCAGAGCATCTGTGATCCAACAAGAACCAACAAAAGAAATAATGAAACATTAATTTAGATATTCAAAGGCCGCCAAAATATCTCTTTTTCAGTATTAGCTAGTAGTGTTACATCGAAAATTTATGTTAGGATTATTTTAGTACCTTCTAGTGTCTATATTTTGTGAGAGGCAAAGAAATGAACACGGCATATGCATTCAATAAATGGGAGAATTCTGAATGCTCTCAAATAAATAAATAAATCAGTACTTGTGTCGCAAATTGATGACAGCGATGATATACAAGCTCAAGTAGTTAAATTAATTTAAGTAATATAATATGTAGTGTCAATCAAAAGCTCAGATTGGAGAAGTGTACATGGTTTGCATGATTCAATCAAATGGTAGTAATATAATATAATACTGCCATTAGTGCTAATTAATCCCTTGTTCGTCCGTCTAATCATTTTTTTGGAATCCCTATCGTACATAAAAGAAATTAAAAGTTTATTTCAAAAAATAAACTTAATAGTTAATAAATGAGATAATAAATACATGTACATAAGTCAATGATTGTACTACTACTTCGTCTGTATATCGACTTGATGAGCATTTCATTTATGAGGAATTGCACGCAGATGTAGTGTAAATTGCTCAACTTCAGCTAGCAATTGACATTTCGATAAGACCATCTGGGGCCATTTAGTGATAATCGAACGCATACATTGTTCACATTTGAGAATGCGTACTATATAGCTAATGAATAACATCTGTAATAAAGAGCAAGGAACATGACAGAAATTGTGTCATTGCCGTGCCCATACTTGAAGTGACACTAAAATAGAATAGGATTATATATCTGAAACAAGATCAATAATGCCAGTTACAGTTTAATTTCTCAATGCACATTACAAAGAAGTCAAATTTTGACAGACGTACGAAACTGTAATCTTTCAATAATTGCGTTAGGGAGCCCACGGCATAAGCACTGGTACGTCACTGAGGAACTTATGCATATGGTCACATCATACTCGTAGGATTAACAATTGTTCTCTGCTCATTGCTATTTGCTATACTTCATCACTAATTACTAGGTTCACAATGCATAATTACGTTTTCTTTTCACTTTTCTCATACTCATTGTTAGTTCTTTTAATGTTTACAAGCATCTATTTTGTGTAATTTTTATTTTTTAAAATTAATTTATTTTAAGAGACATACAAAATATGATTTTACGATAAATTCGAATAAAAAATTTATGCAGAAATATTCGTAAGGTTACCTCGTAACTAAAATTGAGAGTTTTATTCACTGATAATTATGACTATGAATTGTTCAGAATTTGTCTTCTGCCGATTTTAGAACGATTATGCATTAAGTTGACAAGAATTTGAGCACCCAAAAGTATTAGCATACAATGCTATAATCAAACATCTAATCAATAGAACTGTTAAAGCGAAGAAAAAAGATTAAAAAGAAAATCAGATTGTCCCTCTCTCATCATCAATTCCTCCAAAACTGGAAATTCTCATAATTAATTAAACACTAAGCAATTATGCTTAAGGATCAAAAACTGATCTAATGATCCTCGTGTTGCTCTTTAAGGGACATCATTTTCCTTTATGAGCTTCCCTTTTTTTTACTTTCTCTCTTCTTAAATACTCATATTATAAATAAATATTCATCAAAACTTTATTTTTAAATTAAAAGTTAATTTTAATGCAGTTTAAAATTTTTAAATTTAAATAATACATAATTTTTATTTTTATTGTTTGTAGCAGTAATATTATTTTTTAAACATTAGAATTATCAATGGAATCCAAGTAAGATTATCCAAGAACATCTACATAACTCCCATCAAAATTTATTCATAAAAGGTAAATTAAACATGTTTTGATTGTATCAGGTTGATCAAACTAAATATCATGTTCTTAATTAATTAAACTTGAGTTGGATATATGAATTATACAACCATGGTTTTTTACTGCAGAATATATATATATAAGATGAAGTGGAATAGACCCTTCAGCTAGATCGGCTCGCCATTCCACAAAACCAATGAAGTTGATTTTATCGAATTCTGAAAATAGAAAATCGAATAATTCCTAATATAGATCCGACAATATTAGCCACCCCACAACTGTATCTGTGTTAGAAATAGCCACGCCTGAATTAATTGTCTATCATGTTTTAAAAATCTTTCTTTGTATCATTCTGATGTACGTTCTATTCTTTTAATTTTTTTTGTTGTAATCCTAACTCTTTATTTTTATAATTTATTTATTTTTATAATTCCTCATTTTTTTACTATATTTTTCCCAAGTTAAAGTTACAACTAATGACTTAAAAAAAAAAAAAAAGAATTCTATAATATAGTAATTTTGTTACAGTAATCTTGTCCATTTGAGAAGGTTAATAATTTTTTTGACATTAAAAAATAAATTCAACTCTATGTGATAAGATATCGTACTTGCCGATCCATTCAATGGATTTAGTTATTACAATTCTAAGCTCATAAACATATGCATGCATGACAAGTAGTGTTGTACTAAAAATAATTTTTGTGATGCAGAAAGTATACAATCATGCATCTTATCCAAAATCAAAAGCATATGTGCATGAATCTGCTCATGTATTTGGCTCAATGGTTTGGTTGTTTGGTGCTTCTGATGTGGACTACATTAAAGAGAAACTTTAATTCCATTCAATTCTATAGAATCCAATTCAACGTCTTATTTGGCAGGAAGAAATACCTGAAGATATCAGTTGTATTTTCTAATGCTTTTGATTAATGATAATATTTTCCTTTTAAAAAAAAGAAGAAATTCCTGAAAATATAGCTGTAATTAATACATTGTAAACGTAACTCCAGCCACAAGCTGTCACTGGGTATACTGGTTGGCTACATTTTGAAACTTTTCAATTCTGATGATTCAGTCAAACCTGATTAAGATAGAACTGGGCTAGCTCCATGTAACTTGTAAAACTATAAAGAGGCTGGCATGTGCTTCTCTTCATTGCATTGCATGCATGTAGACCAATACAATCAATCAAATCTCTTCGATTCATGAATCACGAAACCAACAAGTCAAAGGACACCAATTGAAAAAGCACTAAGGCCAGACAAAATTAGGATCCTGACATTTTCTTCTCTTCTCTTCTCTGCATTTTTATTACACAAATTTGCCTTGGATGGAGAAGGCCAACATAATTTCTGTTTTAAATGATAAATGAATAAATAAATGACTTGCTTACAAACAATATACTTTGTAAACCAATTTGTAAACTATACATGTATGCTACATACACATTTCACCTTCAAAATAAGTAGAGTTTTTTATGAATGCTAATAGCGAAATTTGATTTTCTTAATTTATAAAAAATCAGATTTATTTTTGTATAATTGAGGAAATAAAATTTTTTATATTTGAAAAGTTGAATCTTTCTTTTTGGTTGCTTGATGAGAGAAAAATGAGTTATTGATATTTTTCATATATTTGATAATTTTGAGAATACCTTCAATAAAATGATATAAATATATTAAAGATATGTTTGATATTATTGATTTTCACTTAATTTTGAGAACAAAATTAAAAATATATTTAATAAAAATATTAATTTTAATTAAATTTACTCACTTATTCACTAATGCTTAACATTTAATATTTTTATCGACAAAGTCTAAATAACGAATATATTCTTTGCGTTATCTTTCACTACTAAAATTCTCACATGAACAAAGTTATCTCTATAAATACAAATTTTCTTGTAGTTGAAATTTTGTATACTATCTCATAATTAATTGACTAGAGTGACAATTGGACCCCTATTTTTTTCTTCAAAAAAAGAAAAGAAAAGGAAAGAAAGGATTTTGCTTACAAATAAAAATTTGAGTATTTTTGTATTTAGTCTCAAGTCTTGATGTCACGTTGTAAAATTTGAGTTTTTAGTATGGAATTTCCGATCCAAACACCAAATGTAGTACCTGGTATTGAATTTTGGGTCATAATAACAAATCTCAACTCTAAAATAATTATATTTTTTTTAATAGTTATCATAAACGAATAATATATATGTTTTTTTAGTAATTATATATATAATTGATTTTTAATCACATAATCATACTCTTAACATTTATTAAAAGTACTCTAAAGTGCTTTTATTATTAGTTGCAAACTCATGGCATTTTCTTAAAAAGCTTATTAAAGATAATGACTAAAAGTGCTTGGTTAAAAATATATTTAAATAGACCCTAAATTCAATTGTTAAAAAAAAAAAAAAAATCATTCAAAGAAATATACAAGAACTTGAATAAAAGAGGGGTGATATTTCCAATTAATTTATCCTATATAGGATTGAAAATATCTATATTTCTTATTAAAGCATTTTTTTAATTTTGTATATATTCATGAACAAAAAAATATTGGATAATAGAAGACTTGTAATTTTAGTAAAGATAATTTTTTTAACTAAATAAATTAAAGAAATAAAACTAGAGATGTAATTAGGTAGTTTTCTTCCATCATCCACTAAGGTCAACTGTCCATTATACTAGGACTCTACCTGGCCATAAGATGCAAAACTCCATTTGATTAAGAAGAGCACCATCTCCATCTCAAATGCAAACAATCCCATCGTCAATCATTATCATTCAAATCCAGAACTAAACTGTTTCTCTTCAACCTTACAAACGTCATCAAACCCTTTTCTGCATCCATTAGCAAAGGAAACCCATTGCACAGCTCTGAGACAAAACCTTCTGCTCCCGGTCTTGCGATCATGGAAGGAAAGAAATCCACGAAATCCACTGCATATACAGGACAACTGGTGAGAAATTAAGAGGAGAGTGAGGGATTATATAAGAGAAAGGAGTGGCCATTCAAGGCAGGAAAGAGGTAATTAAAAAGAAGAGATAGATGGTTTGTGGTGAGTTTTTGGCACCTTTCATTCATAGCCAGCTTGTTCTTTTAAAGTGTTGTCAAGACATTTTTGTGTTCATTAAAAGAAGACTTAATCTTGTTGAATAGAGTTCAACAACAGCTAATAATGAATCTTAAAAGGTTAAGCTTAAACAAAAAAAAAAAAAAGAGTTCAATATTTCAAGACATGAAAGGATCTTACTAAACAAATTTACTTTAAAAAATTTAAAATTATGACTATTAATTAATTAAATTATAATTATAAGAGAGAATTTTTATTTTATTTAAGAATTATTATTTTTAGACATGATTTTGTTGGTATAGAATTAAAAAATTTAAATTACATTAAAAATTAGTGGTCTTCTTTATTTTATTTATATTGTACTTATTTAATTTAATTAATTGATTAAAATTAATTAAAGTTGGTAATTCTTAATCATAAAAAATGTTATAAGGGTTAATTATAAATATTAAAAATAAGTTTTTAGGAAATTTGAAAAGGGGAAAATTAGAATTATATTTTGCATTAACAACTATAAATACAAATTCATCTACATACATTAATGTGACAAAAAATGATGGAATGGTGAAAATAAAAAAAAATGCAACCTCAATTTTTTTTTAATTATTTATGATATATTGATTTTGACCTGGCTTTTTCTTTTTGGGCTTACCCACCGAAGCCTCTAGTCTTTCTTAAGTACCCACCCTCTTCATAAAATTGTTTATTCATGGGTAGCGACAACTACAATTGTTGCCTCCTTTTCACCGATCACAATTCCAACTAAGTTGATTTTCTTTTCATTGGGGTTAATAAAAAGCCTAATTTACAATTTTAAGTTGGGTTGGCTTAACTTCAAAGTTGAAACTCGGAAATTAAACAAATATTATTTGATATTATATAATATTGGTATATGATAATGATAAAAAGCGGTCTATTAGTTCGTTTACAATGTTGTGTTGTCCACATTGTAGTATATTTGGAGGACAAATAACAATAAATAGGAAGATGTGTGAATGATATTGTGTTAGATTTGTTAGGTAGACCTTGGTGGGCACCTTAGAGAGTTAAGACAAGTGAAAGCAAACAGCAGCATGTCCAAATTCATTTAGACTGTAATGTAAACAACAACTGTACTAAACCATTTATTGAAAATAAACTTTTGGACTGAGTTTTAAGAAAAAAATAATCATGGGCAGTGCCAACATACTCCTAACATTCAGAATAATTGATGAGAAATTTCCTTTTGGCAGCATGCATGCAAGTATGCAAGCAAGAAGAGCAAGTTTGATCTCATCTATGCATTTTCTGGGAAAAGAAATGACATATATGGAATTTATAATCTATAAATGAAGTGAGAAATTAACAAATAAAGTATTTCCCATCAGATTTGATCGGCATTTGGTCCCTTCCCGTCTACCTGGTGGGGATATTTTTGTTATTATTATTATTATAACATAGTAAGCTTAGCTAACCAAAAATAAAATAAATAGATAAATAGATTAGAGGATTCAACAATATATGAGTTCGATTAGAATTAAAGATCTGTGGAGTGGTACCAGAGAAGAGAAGAGTGAACGAAGAATTTATTGTCTTGTCTACTACTACCTTATTTCTTTTGTTGAAAAATTCCAGTCATTCTGGCGATTCCTTAATTATATAAACGGCTAAGATTACAACTTTGCTACCGGTATGGTATGCTGCATTCAGTTTAAATTATATATTTTCTTTCCATTTTACCCAACTTTTTCGTTAGGATTTTTTTAACCTCAAAATATGATAAAAATTTGAGAATTGAAACAAAAGAATTGAGAATTACAGCAAAAGAGTTGGAGATTACGATGAGAGAGTTGGATAAAGTGTAAAAACATACGTTACAACGGATTATAATTTAGTTATTTATTAGTAGTAGCCAGCCTTGAAGTAATTTTACTGGCTATATCTTTTGGGGTCGTCAGCCACCATTTTGTCTCAATTTTGAGATTATATTCCAGTGAACATAACATAGATTACCCCATATATTCAAAGTCTACATCTTCTATATGATAACATATTTTCAAACCGGGTTTCAACTAATTTGATCTCCAAACATCTTGATCTGATTAAGGTTTAGAACTAAAACATAATATATATATATATATATAAACTAAATTTAAAAAATAGAAATTAAAAGTAATTCATTAACATTTTGCATGCATAAATTAAAGAAAACTAGAATTAAAAGTGAAGAGTTGGAACCAGACAGAGAAAGAGCAGTTGTAGTTGGATTGGGAGGAATGGAATGGAAGGGTAGCTTTTAGTTGGTCTGTCTAAAGGATCATAATTTTTTATCTTTTTTATTATTAATTTTTAAATAAATATTAATATATATCACAATTAATAATAAATAATTCAAATTACAACTTAATAAAATTTATAAATTAATTTTATACTTTACAATATAAATTAAAATATAATTAAAATAATTTATTATTAATTATATTTTATATTAATATTTATTAAAATTAAAAAAATAAAAAAATTAAGAAAAAAAAATCATGATCCTTAAAATAGTTAAAAGGTAGCTTTCAACCCTAACAAAAACTCACTTGTACAATTAGTTGGTAGAGTAGGTTTGTCTTCTTCCTATTCTTGTCCCACCCTTTCACTGCCATGTGCTCTTGTTCATTTTAACACATAATGCCATTTGTTTTCTCTTTTTTTTTTTTTCAAATTCCTTCACATAAACATATATAAATTATATAACTCATATATCTTAATTTTATTTTTATTTTTTACAAAATAAAATTTAGGCTTCAATTTAAAGTTAGGTTATTCTATTACAATTTGAAAGCTCAAAAATAAAGTATTTAATAAATTTTATTTTTTATGAGAATTATTTATTTATTTTTATTTGTATTTATTGTTAAATAATTTTATCCCATAGCAATTGTATCTTTAAAGTAACACCTCAAACATAAATAATATTAAATATCAAAACTTTATTTAGCATTTAAAATGTGGTAATTTTTAAACTACAATTTTTGTGAGATAAAAACATTAGATATTAAATATTAATACGAAAATGAGTAAATATCACTAAAAATTTATGTTATCAAACAAATTTTTAGTTTTATTTTTAAAATGAAGTGAAATTATACTTAGTAATTATGGGTTAAATCCGTAATAATTTATTTACACATGATTTTATATTCGTAATATATATATATATATATATATATAGAGAGAGAGAGAGAGAGAGAGAGAGAGAGATTTAGAAATGATAAGTAATATATGGCTGCAATTGAGCACATTTGGATGATTAAAAATTTCCATTGCCAATTGATATTCTTTAATCTACATTTGCCCAAAGGAGCCAAACTGTATGTTTTGGAAATTTTGTTACTTATTTGTGTTTTGTACTTTCATATTAGGTGGTGGACATTAACTCTATGGTGACCGGTGGGTGACACCCAAAAAAAAAAAAAAAACCCTAATTACTTGCATCAAATTTCATTTCAGCATTTTCTATTATTCACTCATTTTGACTCAATTTAATAGATAATTTTTTCTTTTATCATCTTTGACATGATGTCAAAATTTCCTTTTCCTTTCGCTAAGGTGTTTGTTCTTTTTTTTTTAAATCACGTGTTTTAAATTTAAATACTCACAAAATAGTAAAAAAATTAATGTGATAATATTACATATCAACACTTTATATATTTTGATGAAAATTTTGAAAATAAATTATACAAGACATATGATAACAATACACTAGCATCATTCATATTAGTTTACAAAAATATAATTTATATAAAAATTTATATCATTTTTAATATTATTATTTAAAAATCTCGATGAATGAAATTGAAAAAGGATAAAAAAATAAATATGTATGTCATTGAAAAACATTAAAAAAATCATCAAATTTTATATAAATAATAATGAAAATAAAATAATTTGTAGAGATATTTTTTGAACCAAATTTAATTGAAAAAAAATATATTTTTTAAATAGAATCAAAAAATAAAAAAGATTAAAAATTGTTTGCAAAAATTTTATGTTTACTTGGCTGACTTTAGTTATTTTAAATAATTGTTTTTATTTTTTTAACTTAGCAAAATTTTTCAAATATATATATATATATATATATATATGTAGTAACTTTACAAAAACTTATGATGGGTTAGAAATGGGATATGGTGTGGACGCACCCAGGGAGGGATGAAAGAGGATAAATATGGATTAGGTTAGGTTAGATTTGTGTAATAAAAATAAAAATAAAAATATGGGGGCCATGTCTTGTGGGTCCCAACATTATTGAGATGGGTTGGGTTTTTCCCATTTTACAAACAGTGTTGTCTATTTCATTTGGTTGTATTCCCATTCCTATCTCCACATCACTCTCACCCAATTTTTTTTGTTTTCTTTCCCATGTTTTTTTACATGCTTTCTTTCCAATCATGAAATATTCTTTCTTTCTTTCTTCCTTTTCATTTTTTTATTACATTTTCTTTTGTTTTTATTATTTTCAAATTTAATTTTTGTCCTTACTATGTTTAATCCTATGTTTTCTCCCATTCTAAATATCTATAAAAAAAATATCATTATTTTTTTTCTTTTTCTTTATTTTAAATCTAAACTCATGCTACATGGGGATTGTTGAATACCAAAACAAGAGTATTTTAAGAATTTATATTATATGATAATTGAAGAACAAGTTTTAAAATTAAATAAGAGTATTCTATAGAATTTAATGCTTTCAAAAAATTCACTTATAAAATTTTAAAATTTTTGAGTTTCTCAAATTAAAAATAAAATATTTTCTCAATCCTCGACAATCTCTTCTCTCATTATTTTCAAAAAAAAAATTTATAATTTTTTACATTAAAAAGTTTTTTCACTTTTGAACAAGTTATCATTATTTTTATCATTGCGTTTGTTACATAGGAGGTGTCATATAATGATGAAGATATCATTAAATAATTTATAAAAAAAAAATTAAAATGTCATAAAATATATAATTAGATTCAATGAAATTTTCACATATTTTAATAAAGTAGTTCGAAGTGTAATAATTTAGTAAAATTTTGTTATCAATTATATATAAATTTTGATTTTACAGAAGTTCAAACTAAGAAAAAGTTGAAACTAAGTCTTTTGTTATATAAAAAGTAAACATGGAATTTGAGACATAAAGTTTAGTTGAATCATGTTTTAAGTTGTGGAAAAGCAAAAGAAAAAGAGTTATTGCAATGCCCAGGAAAAGCATATTAACAAAAATTTAAAAAAAAAAATCAATAAAGTTGAGTTATTGTAATTATAAATAAAAAAAATCAATAAATAAAGAGAGATTATATTTTTAGAAGGTAACATATTAAACTATTAAAGTCAAAAATAAACAAATAGCAAACCAAAATATAGTGTGAAAATAGTAAAAATCTCAACTTTGTAAACAAACTAAAAAGAAGTTGAACACATTGTCGTTGCTACTGCTGTCCCCTTCTCTCTCTCCTAAAAAAAAAAGAAACAACCATAAATTACAGCTTTCTTCGTTTCTTTTAAAGTGAGCAGCTTCTGTCTTAATGCGCCATTGTACCATTACTTCACTATATTACGGGTAAAGTTACTCTCTTTCTTTTCTTCTCTCTCTCTCACACAATCATGTAAACATTATGGTAATCATATTGGCAACAGTATCTTTTTCTAGTCATGCGTACTTCTCTCTTTTCATCCTCTTTTTCGTTGCACTGCTTCAACTGCTTAACAGTTCCATGTACTTCTTGCATTAACGGTTTTACATTTTTCTTGATTGAATTCAAGTATATTTTTCAATTTTGAAGTTTGTCTTCCCTTTTATTTTGTGTTTTAATTATTGAGTTTTTCTTTATTGCAGAATTTAGAGAGGGTTTTTTTTTATTTTTTTTGTGGTGGGCTTTTTAAGGTTGTACACAGAATGCAATGCTTAATAAGATTCCATGATGGTTCTGTTTTAAAGATTTTAATTTAGGTTCATTATTTATTATTATTATTATTTTGTAGGAGTGTTGAAAAAGAGAGTTGCTGTCATTGGAATTGTGGCGGGTTTGTATGCAATTTAATTAAGTTGAATTTTTGCATGTTATGGAGTCTTGGAGCTATGTTTCTAGGGGAACAGGGTTCGTAGCAAATGAAACAATTTCACCTTCTGATTCTTCGTTACAGAAATAAAAATTCCTTTATGGGTTGGGAATGAACACTCTATGTAGTTTTGGCCATAACTTGTTAGTCTTAGAACAAGAAGCTATTCAAAATCAGAGCTTTGGGGAATTCGGTATTCGAGAATCGAAAGGAAAACAACTACCCCACAATTTAGTTAAGAATATTTCAAGTAAGAAAAATGGTGCTGGAAGAGTCATGAATCCAATTATACTTACTCCAAATAAATCTTTTGACGAAGATGCGTCTACCACCATGCTTTCAATCGTGATTCATCTCTAGTTGATTTGAACCTAGGAAGGTTTGTTGATCAAAGAGATGTTCATAGTTCTAAGTTTTCTCAAGGAGCCCCTATTTTGTCTTCCCCCGAGTCTTCCCACACCCTCAAAGAGAGTGAGATTGGCCGGAATAAGTTCAAACGCTACCTGCAGTCAAGTTTATGATTGTAACAAGGATCTAAGCTCCTCAAAGGACTACCACAAGAGGCATAGGGTACGTGAGCTTCACTCAAAAGCGGCTAGAGTTATTGTGAACAACATTGAGTAGAGATTTTGTCAGCAGGTTAATTCTATTTTATTAAGTTTCTCTCTACTCCTATAATCATGTATTAAGCTGTCATTTATTTTTTTAGTCATCTTGTTAATCGAGTGGAGTATTAAGGATCTTCAAATTTTTTTTTCTCATAAAGTTTTGCTAAATTATGTTTTCTTTCTATGTTTCATCTTTCTTTCTTTTTGAAAAATTTTTTTCTCTCTTAAAGTATTAAGTGGAGGGATCATTGTAGACCATTTTCTTATGTGAACAGGGTTCTTAAATGGAAGAATTTTTTTTTTTTTAATGTTTAGACATAGGCTAATCTTGGTTCCTAAAACTTAGGTTAAATTAGCCTTTTAGCATAAACCTTCGCTTACTGCCAGTACACAAGTCTGTTTGCCTGCAGCAATTTAGACCAGTGTTTGACTATCCAGGTTCCATTTGCTGGCTGAATTTGAAAATGGTAAACGCCTTGCAGGCCACAATGAGCGTCGAAGAAAGCCTCAAGATAGTATTGACTCTGGAAGGACTGGAAAGCTACTTCAGTCACATGACGGTATTAACTTTTTATCATATTGAATATTACACTCTATTTTCATGCATGTGCAAGTCTATATTTCCTTAACTGTATGGAGACAATTAATGAATGTATCTACTATCTGTATTATGTTATTGGCTGGTTGATTTGGGATGTCAATATCCAAGATAGACCTTAGGAAAATATATATATATATATATATATATATATATATATATCTATATAGGTTTTGGTTAATTCTCATTCTTTCTTCCTTTTAGCTTAGAATTTTCTTGCATCAGACTGTATAATTTAATAGAGATGATGTTTTGTACTTTTAATTTCTTCGAGACATTATTCATTTCTATACACTAAATTATTAACTAAAGCATATAGTTGAATTATTTGTGCTTGATATTTGTATAATATATGAAGGGTCCTCTAAACTTCATGTATTTTATTGGGAAAATTTCAAAAATAAACTTATTTTACTTCATCTTTACTAATATGACCAACCCTAATACATTCTTACAAAAATAACCATTTTGGACAATTTTACCCTCTTAAATAAATCATATTCATAATTTTACCCTTCAAAATTTCTTCACCTCATTTTACCTCTCTTCTACGTTTTTAAACACAAATACGAATCTTGAATTTCAACAACCACAACCACAACAACAACAACAACAAAAGAGGTTAGTATTACTTTATATTGTTAAATTTTATTTATTTTATTGATGAATTTAAAAATAATTATGTGTGTAATTTAAATAAATCCCAAAATTATTGTTAATTTATACCATGATTGTAAAAAATAATACTTAAAACATACAAATATTGTAAAATGTATGTGTAAACTGTAAAAAAAATGGATAAATTGGAAGATATTGAAATATTTTGGATGAAAAATTGATTGAAAACGACAAAAGATGCAGAAAACAGAGAAAAAACGAAGAAGACGACCTGGCGCGTGGGGCGCGTGGGCCCAGGGCAGATGCGTCCCTGGGTCCAAACACTGTGCGCGCGCCCAATTCAAATAAAAAATTTGAATCGGGCGCATGTGCTACACGCGCCTCGCGTGTGATTACAGAGCCAAATCAGCTCTGGACCCACGCGCTTGGGCGTGTTCCGCACACGCGCCCGATTCAAATTTTTTATTTGAACTAGGCGTGTGCAATGCACGCGCCTTGATTCAAAAATTATGTTTTGAATTGGGAGCGTGCAATGCACGCGCCCAGCGTTTCAACCCAGGGGTGCAATCTGCCCTAGGCCCACGCGCCAGGACGTTTTCTGTTTTTTCTGTTTTGTTAAATTTTATTTTTTTAATTATTATTAATTAATTACATTATTTAATAATTTAAATGTAACATTTTGTATATTATATTTATCTAAATTTTAGTTAAATAATTAAAATAAAAATAATGTTTATATTTTAGGAAATTTTTAAAAATTAATGTAAATTTGTTATTATGACATTAATTTATTATTTATTTTTTTGTATTTTTTATTTTTAATTTAGATAGATAAATATTATTAGTTGAAAATAATATTTTAATTACACAATCTTATATATTATTTTAGGACATAAATTTTTTAATTTAATTATTTATATTTAATTAGATATTGTTTGAAAATATAAATAGTAAATAATTTAAATTTATATTTAATGATATATTATTAAAAACTAAT
>CP135567.1:2893732-2911558 GCA_032401905.1 Swietenia macrophylla
TAAAAGTAAGTTTTTATACTTTAATTTTCTTATACTTTAATTATCTTATACTTTAACTTTTATGTCAATTTTTAATTAATTTTAAAATATAAATATTAGTACACAATTTATTGATCTTGTAAAATTTAATTTGAATTATCAATATAATATTTTATTTGTTAAATCTATTATTTTTGTGATTTGCCTGAAAATTTGATTAGAAAAACGAAAATAATTGCCTTGGATTGGCGAACCTAGGGCACTCACTATTTTTGCCCTGGGTCCGCCAACTCAAGGCAATTATTTTCGTTTTTCTAATCAAATTTTCAGGCAAATCACAAAAATAATAGATTTAACAAATAAAATATTATATTGATAATTCAAATTAAATTTTACAAGATCAATAAATTGTGTACTAATATTTATATTTTAAAATTAATTAAAAATTGACATAAAAGTTAAAGTATAAGATAATTAAAGTATAAGAAAATTAAAGTATAAAAACTTACTTTTATTTTAATTTGTAGATGAAATGCTGGAATATATACTTTACACCATAAATGACTGGTTGAAAGTTTGAATATTGCAATTGATTAAAATTTGAGAAATAGAAAAACTTTTGGTGTGTAAAAATGAGTATGCGGAATAAGTTTATTTATAAGTAAAAAAAGTAGGGTATGAGGATAAAATTATTTAAAATAGTTATTTTTGTAAAAATGTATTAAAGTTGGTTATATTAATAAATATGAAGTAAAATAAGGTTATTTTTAAAATTTTTTTTATTCTAATTCTCTTGAAATATTCTTAAATAATGTCAACAGTAACATACAAGTACAAAAGTATTACTGCATCGAATGTCAATCATGTTGTACTTTTGAGGAGAAACTTTACTTATGTAAGGAACTCTACTAAGTATATGATTGTCCTCTACGGATTTATACAAGCCTTGTGATTTTATTTTTTTTGGATACATTCAAATCAACAGTCAATTATTTACCGTCCCAAGTTTCTGATATATTCAAAAGATGCTATCATGCATATTTGCGTACTTTAAACTTTTCATTCATTCTATTTTCTTCTAGAAAGGATACAATTACACTACTTTAAAGCCCATGGCTTCTGATTGAATTAGACCTCCGGGCCATGTCCATTGTGAGAAACTTCTTACTAGAATATGCGAAACACTTTTTTATTGGCAATTCACTTTGCAAATGCATGTTTTCCCTTGCAAGTGACTACATTATGTCTAGACACGCACAGAATTATCCATCATTTGTTGATTTTCTCATTGTGTTAGAAAATAACACTAATTTGCATGTCATATCTATTATGAACTCTACCATTAGGTTCAAGCTTTCTTTCATTTGTCGACACCCGTCGATACCCTTCTTACTTCTCGCATGGCCTCTTTCATGTCTTTGGAGGTTAAACTTGAAAGTAGTTTATGTTTAGTGTGTTTTCAAGGGAGAGAAAGCACAATAACCTTGAGAATATCTACTTATATAGAAGTTAATAACAACTTCATCAACCTGTATTTCTCTTATTTTCTTTTTTATTCTAACTTAAACCTTTTGGAGGACACCCAGCTCACTTGAACGTGATCAAATGTGAGAATATCCAATCCCCTTTCAATACAATTCACATAATTTTTTTTTGCCAAAGAATTGTATGGCTAATCTCCAAAGGAGCTATGATTTTACAACTCTCTAGTCAAGAATTCTGAAAACTGTCTGTCTATCCGCTTTTCCACATTATACAGCTTATGCAAGTTCCAGATTTCAAGAGAATAAGTTGACAATGTCATCCTTCATTATCCAAGATATACTCCCTGGTGGCATTTTTCATTTTGAGAAATATGGAACAAATGATTGGTGCAAGCATATAAAAGTTGAAAATAGGTGCTGGTAATCCTCCATTAGCTACTCCTATTACAAGTGGGAATCTGCATTCTAGATTAATTTCCTCTCATTTTGAATTTGAGAAAATGGTTCCTTCCTTACACGACAATGAAGCTAACACAACAGCAAAAGGTATTTTCAGCATGATCAATACTAAATATCCGCATGACCTGAAATGGTCAAATTCTAGTTCAAGTCTCTTGTTCCAAGACACCACTTTAGGAAGTAAAGAATTCACTGTTTTTGATACGGCATCGACCATGCAAGGATTATCAGGGATTTCAGAATTTGGTTGTGCTCTCTCTCTTCTATCCTCTAAATCACAAAACTCCACAAACTATTTGACAGGAATTCCCATTGTTCGTCCTCTGGTGATTCCGAATAGCAATGCCCATTACAATATAGGTCAAGTCTCTGGAAAGCTCATTGGAGTCAGCTCACAACCTTTGACAAGTGGGGTGTCAAATGAGTTTTCACTAGAGAACAATTCTGTTGAAGGAAGTAACTTGGGTTCTGTATTGATGTCTAATAGTAGTGATACTGCCAACTTTGATGTCAACAATGAAGTTGACTGAGGATCAGATTTCCTGAAGTCTTAGGATCGTCTTTCATATGAAGATGCGGCTACAATTGACTTGCTTCAGCTGTCATCGCAACTTCAATAAGTGCGAGCATCAGAAGCAATCCATGCAAGTTAAGGATGAAAATGATTCTTTCTACTGCCTTTGAAACAATTAAAAGTTTCAACAAACTAGCTAACTTACAGTATTTTTTTTCATTACAGTAATATATAAATAGTTTATCTGAATGTTTTTTCTTATTCTCCTGAACTATATGTTGTTACTCGGAGGAAACGTGGGTTTTCTCAACTTATTCAAATTTATCTCATCAGATGACCAGAAAATCTATAAATACGAAACTTGAAATAAAATCACTGTAAAATTTGTTTGAAATAAAAAAAAATACATGAATAAGCTGATCAATTGCTTATGGGAATTGATATGATAAAGCAACTCACATGATGCAATTATAATTACTTTAAACTGATAATGTGAAGATCTTCACTAAAAAAAATTGGCATGCATCAATCAATTTCTTATGGGAAACCTCTTGGTTCAATCTCTTTCCTTTTTTTTTTTTTTCTCGTTTGAGTTAGTGGATGTCGACCTCATTTTCTTTGCCTACGTGAACATCGCCTCAAAATGCTCTCTCTCTAATTTTTTTCACTGTTAATGTAAGTTTGTTTCATATATACATCATACTTGTTTTATTGTTAAAATGATATTTGACACAATTATCGAGAATTCTGCACGGAGTGAATGTATGTATATTCTGGAGGCGAAAGAAGTTAATTTTTGTAACACAGTTACGAGAGCTTTGGGGTGCATGAGCAAGTTGCTCCTGTGTAGCCTTATGAGTTATAAACATGATTACTGTCACTAAATCCCTTCAACCACTGCTACTCTTACTGCATTGACAAACATACAAATAACTGTTGTAGCCATCTTTACCATCTTTTATTATTTTTGGCATGATTACAGCGAAAACTTAACTGCCATCATATCTAACTACACCTCCATGACCACATTTTCATCAGTCACTAGTTAAATTGGAACCAAAACCATGCCAATTTGACTTGTGAACGTGTGAGCATAGCCTATAATGCGTGAGTATTAGTTTCTCTTCTACATTAGTCCAGGCCTCAGGACTTGGATTTGCCATATCAAATCAACCATTTTATCTGAGAAAGAAGGTTTGAAGATGGGCGTATCAAAATGTAGATCTTAATATGAATGATGAATAAAGACTTTATTAGGAAGAAACTGCTATGTCATCGATATTTATTACATTGTCAATAAACTTGTCCAAGGATGCCCCGTTTAAACATTGCACCCTCTTTGCCTCATAGATTAATGATTTTTCTTTCAATGATACAGGGACTAAAGCAAATTTGTGGCAGTTTGGAAGACATGTACGTTATCCCTCAGAGCAAAATAAATCGAAGCACTAGGAATTAATCAAGTTCAATGTTTGGATAGCAATTGTCTTTCACGCCGAGCTGCTATCAGTTTTAACTTTGCTCAACACTTTCCGTGCAATCAAGTCCTGGAAGGGACTACTCAACTTCAACTGTTATTTGTTCCCTAATCTGTTTAGTTCTTTTCAATCCCCTTAATGTTGTCAACCAAACTAATTGACAAATACAGAATTTCGTGACTTGCATGTATTGCCTTTACAGGTTCACATATTTGTTCCAGTTTACAAGATGGCCAAAATTCGAATTCATTGGACAGAATGATGTTCTTTTCCTTTTATCTAAAGCCTTTGAGTGTCCGTGCAAAACCATTTTGGTTTAATAAATTGTAGAACAAAATAACTCCACGAAGTAACCAAACTTCTAACTCCTTTAAAGTTTGCATAAAGTTGAGTTTACCCTATATTGAAGCATAGACTAAAAGAGTGAGTACAACGTGTAATGGGAACTTTTCTTTTTTCTTTTTATTTTTTGTTCATATTATGATCAAATATATTCAACAAACAAGAAAGTGATGTCAAAAGCGTGAAAAGGCATTCCATTGCATGATTCTTGAATCCATCACAAAGATTTATTCAATGATATTGCTTCTCACCGTATATTTATTTACTAGAATTTTAGGTAAAACAGTTTATCATATCAATATCAACAATATAATTATTTAATTAGAGAATAGAGAAAAAAATATTATTTAAGAGAGAGTAAAAAAAATCAATAAAAAAATAAATAGGTGAAAATAAAATAAATAAAAAGAATTTTTCTTAACTTTTTTTTTTATTTCTGACCAACATATTCTACTTAAAACTCTTTCTTTATTTATTATTTTGTGGTTCTTTAGACTAAAGTTTAGGTTATGCTTTTATTGTGATTTAAAAGTATAATAATTAAACTATTTGACAACCATCAACTTTATATCCATCTAGTGATCTTTATCTCTTAAATATAATGGATTGCAAAAGTAAAACTAATGTTGAATGCTATTAAATCGCGTAATTTGACAAAGTGGCCAACAAAGTCGTTGTAGTATAGTGGTGAGTATACCCGCCTGTCACGCGGGTGACCCGGGTTCGATCCCCGGCAACGGCGAATCTTTTGCCTAATTTTAATTATTTAGGCACGGAAAAATTTTGGATGGGGAATGGCCAATTGTCATGTGTTGTGGTGATCCATTCCATTCCCCTTGCCATCCAGTTCCAATCCAAATTATTACAAGTGAAAACAAGAAAGGAAAAGAAACAAGAAGCTTCATGAAAATCAACATTTGCTTGCTTTTGTTAAAGATAATCACAAGAGTCAGCAAGCAGCTAACATTATTTATTTATATTGCCGGCTTCATCCAAGGCTTTTGTTTGTTTTTGTGGACAACTTAAATTACTAAAAAATAACAACGAAATCATTGTTTGTACGGTGAGGATGCTTTGCTGGAAATGGCAATGGCCCTGCCTGGTCCAGACACGAAGGAAACTGAGTTCCATGTTTTTGCAGCACATGGGACAGCTAGCATTGGGAGGAATCTTTGGTATTGCAGTTGCACACAAGAAAATTCTTACATTGATACTGTTAAAATACCAACACAGAAACAGCAAAAACAACATCTTCCGACAATAAGATAGATCGAGTTGAAGCCCCAAAACGGAAATATGTTGTTTAACTAAGTTTAAGCCAATTCGAGTAACAAGAGTAAGAACAAACACATGTTACCCTAGCAAGGAAGACTTCTATCCCAGTGGCAAACTTTGCTTGCTTTCCCTAAATAAAAGATTTGCATCTCATTAGATACAGAAGTTTGCCTTAAAAGCTCTACAAATGCCATTTAATCTTTCACCTTTTGGAACTCTTTTTCATCACAATGTTTGTCTACAAATTTTGACTCATCAAGTAAGAGATTAGGTCAGATTTCTGTTTATTTTTTCAGTTCAAAATTCAACCACCAAAATATTTGGAAGTAACAAAAGACAAGGACAGAGACAAATCCAAAGTCACACTAGCTGAAGATTTTCAAAAGCCATAATCTCAATCATTATCAAATAAATGCTAAAACCCAACCTATTGAACATAACTCAATTACTTATTGTTCTGAACGCAATAGTACTATAATATATAAAATTATACCCCTCCCCATCTGCAAAATAAATATTCCAAGCCTCCTAAAAGAAGCTCGGACAAACAGCTGATGGCCTGAGACTATGACTATCAAAAGAGATAATGATAACCAGTAATCAAGTTAAGTTTTCTATTTTGCAGGGCCGTTAGCCAACTGGGCGGATTTTCCTCCAGATGGGTTCAGCTCGTCCCATGCTTCGATCCATGTCACCATGGCATCCGCCAACTTGATGAAGTATTCATCAACCTTTCCAAGTTTTGCTTTGACTTGCTTGGCTAGTTCAATGTAGCACTTCTGCACAGTGGTGCAGTCCTTTGGAAGTGCGGTAGATTGGAAAAAAGGGATCAGCTCTTCTTGCCAGTAGATTCCCCTGTATTCCTTTTTAAGATTCACGAATGGGTTGCTAGCTTTGCTGTGCCAGATGTAAGGCAATCCTGTCTTCACTCCCAATCCCAAGTGATCGCAAATAACCTACACATCAATGAAATGGGCCATTGAGCGCACTGCATTTTGACCAGCTAGGCCACATATCACCTAGCTAGTACAGCCACAGCAGCAAATATATACTCTAAAGATCAGCAGAAAGAGCAGAAATGATTTTTTGTGAAGGATACCTTGGTGCACCAGCCAGCCCACATATCATCGTAGCGTCCAATTGGTTGACCATCACCCATAAGTCCAAAGTACATTGCAGGGCCAATCAAGTCACGATTGAATGCCAGATTCATACCGCACATGGGGAAGAGGGTTCCCTTCGGTATTGTCATAACCGCATCCACATACCTGACAGATGAACAAACAGGATTAGAATATCTACTAATATAAACACATGCATAACCAGATCCCTGGGGCAGTAAAGATCTTTCTACCTCTCGTTCCTCTCACGAGGCTTGACGAGCTGAGTGGGAGCATCATAATCTGGGATGTTGAGCCAGAGGCCATGAGAGACAGCAGTGGGAACACCCTCACGAAGACTGAATGGGTACCCACGGACAAAGTCTGCACCATCTCTGTATGGGTCATACAGAGTATTGTAAAAAAATGGAGTGGATGGAGTCAGAAGGTTCTTTATGTGCTGCTCCAGTGCATTAATTTCTTTGCCAGACGGGTTTTTAGCAACCTGAATACAATTGAGAATTAAGATTTAAGATCCATATATAATGACCAACTCCCAAAAGCATACCATGTAGTCATAGTAAAAATTTAAAAAAACTTTACGCACACTCTTATAAAAAGGCAAGAACAAGGAGCGTCTATTGTAATGCATCAAAGATTGTTCAAATATTTAAGCAGGAAGGATGCTAATGGAATTAGTATATAGATGTGGACATTGAAAGTGATAAAATTGCTAGACCTCGAGCTTGGTTCAGCTAAAGGCTTAATATCAACGCATATGACTCCTAGTACAGTAATATCTACATGCTTAATGGGTATACAAGAGTCAATAAAGCTGCCAATTCACGACTTGTTAAATTTAGTTTAATACTAAGAACAAAATCAAACGATACCAGAATTCAAAAGCAATGGTTCACTTGGAAATTCCATGAAACGGAGGTAAAATACTATTTTCCTCTAATGAAAATCAGAAAAATCTATAAGCTACAAAATGAATAATAAAAATTGCAGATTGCTACTACGAGGCAACACTGACCAAAGCAAGCTACAGAAATATCGCATAATTAGTGGATGGAATTAATACAGAATTAGGCTAAAATTAAACCCAAAAAACAATTCAAGATCTACACAACAATATGAACTTCTAAATGTCCCACGGACCACATCAAATCAAAATTCCTTTTTTTTTTTTTTTAGTTTACCTTTTTTCACATTACAAAGAGCTAAAAATAAAAAACAAGAACTCCACAAAATACAAAATTTCCCCCAAAAAAAGGGTACCAACAACAGCAATACATCAAGATTCAAACTTTCTCCTTTACGATTAAAAACCCATATCACAGAAACAACGAAACAAACCAGAATATTCATCAACTTTCAAAGTAAAACATAAAATTAACCCCAGATCCAAACTTCAGACCCCAGAATTTAGAACCCAGATCCAGAAACAGTTCTCTAAGATTTTTAAGAGTCAACAAACCGAAACTTCAATTCACCAGAAAACGCACAAAACAAAACCAACAACATCCAACCCAACCATCTCGTAGATCCAAAATTTATCAACTAAAACACAAACCCCACATCCAAAACCCCAACAACTGAACAAAAAGAAAAGGAGGACTCACAAAGCAATCATCGTCAATGGTGTAAATATACTTCTTCTTGGAGACCATGTAGCCAAAGCACCTACAAGCAGAGTCCTTGAAGGATATGCAAGAGGCCTTAGGACCGAGAATCCTGTTGATGTCGTTCCGATTGTAGAGCTCGTAGTCAAAGCCTTCAGGAACCTTGATGACCTTAGACGGATCACCATCTTGAACGATAATCAAATGATAAGGCTGAAAAAAAGGCCTCCACATTTCCAAGAAGTCCAAGTTTCGAATCGTGGGGATCACGATGTCGAGCTCATCTTTCAGAAGTGGAACAGATGGTGTTGCCATTGTTCAGAGACTTACAGAGAGATTCGTTTGGAGAAGAAGAAGACGGAGAAAGACGAGAGTTTCGAGTTGGAGTCGAGGAAGATGAGGAGTTGTGTTTGGAGTTTTATAGTTGAAATGTAACGCAGCGGGTGAGAGCACGTGATAGCACGTGCGAGGTGTATTCCGTAGGAAATAGCTTGGCTCTGGTTAAAAGGAAAATTAATGATGATGTGGATGCGGTGTCGTGTTTGGTCAAGTGCAATATTGCCACGTGTGCTGCTTCTCTTCATTTAAGCATACAACAATAATTCATACCACGTTCGTTCGTTAGTTAACAACTGATTATTTAATTATTGAATTAATTACTTATTATTATTCAAATTAAAAATGCCAACTACAAAGTTCTTTTTTATTTACTTTATAATCTTGAAATAAATATATTATTCGTTATATGCATTAATTAATAAATTACCTGGTTAATAAGCTAATTATACATTCTCATAATTGCACCGAAAATGTTAATTATGGTAAACAGTTATTGCTGCGAAATTTATTTTATATTAATGATTTTGTTAATTTAAAAAATCTATAAATAGGAATTAAAATTATAAAAAAAAAAAGGCAAATTCAATTAATTTTAAACATTTCTAAGATCGTAGATAAATAGAATAGACCCTCTAATTTGTAACATTTTAATAGATAAAAGTGTGGCATTGCATTGTATTGTAGTGAGATCAATCATGACATCCGATGAACTTTATTTTGAAATATGGACCGTCGTGTGTTCTCTTCCATACTTTATAATTTAAATAAATCAACAAACAAAATCCTATATAAATGTGTTTGAAAGAATTATAATTTTAAAAATAATCGAAGGTGGCACGTGGGAAAGCGGCGGGGGCGGCCGGAGGGACGTGTCCCAGATGTCCAATGGAAAGGGTGGCGACTCCTTCAAAGTCGCCGGTGGCTTGCCTGCCTTCGACTGTAATTGCAAGTAAATGAAAAACACATCACTTTTACATGGGACCCACAACTCCCGGCATTACAACACTATACGAAGGTCAACGGCTTGCGTTGATCACGGGGAATTCCCATGTCAAAATCCACTGACTCTGACTGGGTTTGGACGTTAGGCCAACGCCAACTCCTCGTCGGTGCTCCACATTTACTGGGTCTCTCTTTGGTAAGAATGGTCAAATAAACGAACGGTCTTGATTGGGGATTCAGTTTGACCACTTTTTCGATTGTTTGTCGGAATCTTGACTCTTTAATGATGATGATTTTAATGGACCCATGCCGAGGTTACATGCGAGACCTTGTGATTAATGGAGTTATTATAAGAGTCGAAAATTAAGTTCCTAATTATGCCATTTACTAGAGTCATTTTAAGAGGTAATCATAGTAAAGCACGGTCTTAATTTGCTAATTTTTAGAGTTCGCGGCAACATTAAGGGTATGTTGGCAAATTCAAAATTTGAAATGGGAATAAAGTAATATTTATTTGTTAAAATAATAGTGAGGATAAAAATTAAATGTGTAATACTAACACACTAATGATATTTTACTAATTCATAATTAAAATAGATTAAAATTAAAATAAGTTAGAATCGAAATAAATTGAAATCAAAATGAGAAATAAGAATTAAAATAAATTATTTACTTTAATTATAAGAATTAGAATAATTTTTTTTAAATTACTAAAAATTTTTAGTTAATTATTATTATTATTATTATTGTTTAATTATAATTATTATTATTATTATTATTATTATTATTCAAGAAATTATTTTTATTAATAATTAATAATAATAATTTTGTTAATAATAACTATAAAAGTATGAATAAAAATAATACTAATTATTATAATTTGTTATTTTTATAATTAATTTGTTATTTTTATATTTTTATAAAAGTCAAAAATTAATTGTATTTTTTATAATTATTTTTTTATTTTTATATTTTTAATTAAAATGAAGGATATAAATGTATTGTTGTGATTTGGATGCATGTTTGAGTTGAAGAAAAAATAAACACTATTGAAATTCATTCCTATCCCTCAAACAAAATGAATATTATTAATAAAATAATTTCATATAATACATTTTATTGGAGATATGTGTGTTAAAAAAAATAAGAGCATTTTCGTCCAAAATACTACCTTTTGGTCAAAAACTGAAGAAAATTTTAAGTCGAACTAAAATTATAAATATACCTAATAATTGAAGCGTAGAAGAAAAAGCCAAAAAAAATTTGAAATATTTTTCGAAATGATTTTCTTTTAACATCTGTTTACATTTATAACTAACTCTAAAAAATTCTTGCTAAACTAATTCATTTCGACAATTTTATCATTATAAATAAATTATATTAATAATTTTATCCTATAAATTTATCACATGTTTCACTTTTCTTCATTTTATTTATCTCCAAAAATACACATACGAGTTAACATATTCTAACACAACAAAAAATAATAGAAGTTAGTATTAATTGCATTATTAATTTTTATTATATTGATGAGTTAAAAAATATTTGTAAGTAATTAATTTGTAGTTAGATATTGATATTTGTATTTTGCATAATAATTATAAAAAATAATAGTTAAAATATATAAATTTTACAAATTACATTCGTACGTTGTTGAAAAAAATTATAAATAAGAAAAATTTTGATGATATTTACCTGAAAATCTAGTTGAAAAAACTCAAAAAACTAAAAATTTTGAAGAAAATAAGGGAACATGTTGGCCCTTGCACTTCTGCGCTTGATTCTTGAAGGCGTGAGCTTCATGCGCAAAACGGACAAGAGTGCAAGATCTCTGCTTGTGTCATGCACCATGGTGCGTAACATGCATGTGCCTGGCTTGGCACAATTTTGCTTGTACGAGCCAGGCGCGTGGCATACACACGCTTACGTGACGTGGTGCATAATAGCCCACTCGAGCCGCGCGCTTGGGCAACGTGGCTCACATGGTGGCACGTGAGCAATAATTAAGAAAATAGCAATAATTATTAATTAATTATTAAAATAGTAATAATTAAATAAAAATTAAAAATTAGTTAAAAATTAAATATTTTTATAAGGTCATTATTAAAACCCAAATTTAACTAATTTTTTTAAGATATTTAATTTTTTAATTAATTTAAAATTTATTAGGAATTAATTAAAAATTATAAATATAAATTTTTATAGTTTTATTTTATATGAAGAAAAAAATACAAATAATTGAATAAAATTTAAAGATTAATTATAAATATTAATTAAAATTCATTATAAATTAGTTAAATTATTATAAATATCAATTTTTATTTTTTATTTTGAATTAAAAAATTTAAATATTAATTATAAATGTTAATAATTTAAAATTCTTTAGGAATTAATTAAAATATTATAAATGCCAATTTTTATAATTTTACTTTAAATGAAGAAACAATAGAAATAATTGAGAAAAATTTAAATATTAATTAAAATTCATTAGAAATTAGTTAAATTATTATAAATGTCAATTTTTATATTTTATTTTCAATTAAAAAATTTTAATATTAATTATAAATGTTAATCATTTAAAATTGTTTAGGAATTAATTAAAATATCATAAATGTCAATTTTTACAATTTATTGTACATGAAGAAAAAAATAGAAATAATTGAATAAAATTTAAATATTTATTAATTAAAATTCATTAGAAATTAATTGAAATATTATAAATAAGTTAAATACATTATGAATATCACTTTAAATTTTGTTATTATTTTAAATATTGATATAAAAATAAAAAAATTTAATGAAAATAATTATTAAATCCAAATTTAATTAATTTTTCTAAGATATTTAATTTTATAATTCATTATAAATTAATTCAAATATTAAAAATGTCAATTTTTATTTTATTCAGAATTAAAAATAAATAAAATAAAATTTAATAAAAATGAATGGTAACAAATTTAGTATAATTATTTTTTATTAACAGATTTATAGGCATCTATAGAGATTTACCGCAGTTAAAAATTACAGAAGATGAGTATTTTCATACAAAAGTAAGTTGTTGATCATGTTTAGCAGTGATAGGCCACGTTAGAAGGAAATTGATAGCATCACAAGTTATCTATTAATGTAGACCTGTTTTGCCTATTTCTTGTCTATCAAAAATTTACATCATTTACTTATTCTCATTCATTTTATGCTATTACACGAAGTACATATTAATGACAATAGTAACGAGATGTGATTTCTTGTTAGGGGACAGACCATTCAATTTTCTCTGATTGAGTTTGGTATTATTACTAAACTTAACTGTGAGCATTTTTATGATTTACTTATGTCTCATAGTATATATTGAAGGATACTTTTTTCAGTGATTTAAACATCATTATGCCAGATGATATTGAAACAGCTTTCGATAACATTGATTTTTCAAGCATATTGGATATTAATACAATGAGATTAGTCTTTTTTTATGTACTTGATAGGTTTCTATTTGGTAAAGATAAAAGAGTTCATGCATACTTATAGTTGTTAGATATGTTGGAGAATATTGATCAGTTTAATAAGTATCTATAGAGATTTGTCCTTTTTTTTTATATAATTTAATCATTATGACAATCAATTTCTACACAATAAACTAAATATAAGAGGGATACACCATATTTAGCGACTTTTGGTAAGAATTTTATAAGAAAGTATAATATTATTATAATACCTATTGCATTTCAGGTAATTATAAAAAATAGTTATATTAAAATTAAAATTATTATTTATTTTATAACACTTTATTGTACTAATACTTTATATATATATATATATGTTTGGAGTTATAAGGTTGTGCCTAACTTGCAAGATCATATTATAGCATTTATTAGTCATAATACTCCACGAATCCTGCGATGGAAGAATTTTTAAATGATCTCTTGGTAATAAGATTGTATACAGACATTTGTTCACGAAATTTACTATAAGTAAATACTTTCATATAAATATTAATTTTATATCAAAATAAATATTATATAGTTTAAAATATTAAAATTTATTAATATATTTTTTTTCAGAGATCGTACTGCTTAATGTGTTACAGCCTGATTCCTATGAGAATAGTTTATCGTATGTAGCATATTTACTTCAAGTTATTCAACTATATGGTATATATGAGGATAATTTACTTACGAGTAAGACTTCTTATGCACAGACTCGAGTTGAATATTTTTGCATACACGTAAAACTTATTAATGTAATATGATTTAAAATTTTCAATTGTTAAGTAATGCATTGATATCTCACTCAAATCTATGCACCTATGTGTTACAGCATACATAGTCAGGTTATTCGCTCGTGTTACCACCTCAACATGTACCAATGCCTCATTATTTTCTAATTCCATCTCCGCATTGTTCGTCTATACCTTTACAATATCATTCTCTTACGCCTTTACCTCATTATTCGCATGTACTTATACTGCATTACTCTCCAATGCCATCTGTACAATATGCTTCTATACAATCACATCATGATTCACTAGCGTATTTGTCACATTATTCTCCCAGACCATCGCATCATTATTCACCCACTCCTTAGTAATATTATTTTCCTCTATTGTCGCATCATCACTCACGCAATATTACTACAATATGAAAGATGACATCCAATGCATTGAGCATAATGTGATGGATCGATTTGATGTATTGTGTTCAGATTATCGCGAAATGAGATAGGACATTCGAAGGATTGAACATAATATGATAAATCGATTTAATACACTAGCAGCAGACTTTGGCGAGATAAGAGAGGATATTCAGCAGCAGGTCGAGCATAATGTGATGGGTTGTATTGATCAGCTATCTACAGACTTTCGAAAATAGATGCTGCGCTCTTCTCATTCACAGATGATATCTACTATCTCATTTGTTTAGGTAATCAAAATTAAATTGTTGTATTTTTTAAATGTTCAAGATATGTTATTGTTTAACTTAATACGTTTACTTTTTGTCAAAGGTAAAGGATCCATAAACTTCTACATATGATGCACATGTACAGGTACGTCACAAACCCACACCAATCTCTTATGAGAGCTGATTTAATTAGATGTATAAGAAGAGTTTATATGCCAAAAGTTGGTATACTAATCCATTAAAGAAAAATCGTGGAATCCCTTCTAACTGATCACTACTTCAGTATTCGATAGACTTGGTTATGGATCTGATTGTTCCTTATTTAGATGACTTATATGATTATTTATATTGAATTTGTGTATATTGCTTGATTGTGTCCGTGTTATTTATAATGAGTATATCTGTAAATAATTGTTTTCTCTTCTATAGATGAGATGCATTGATTTCTAAGTTGACCAGATAAAACACGACATGTTGGTAGATTGACAACAATAATACATACCTCATTTGAAACTTCCCAAAAATTTTGATCTCGAACTGGATGAATTTCCTGTGCATATACGGTTAGAAGTGTGCTATTTTTTTAGTACTTTAAACAAAAGTCTCCATACTTGCCTCTTACATGTTTGATTGTTGTCATTGCATGAGAACATGGTAGTTACTACAGATTAAAATATCGACATTGGCATATATTTATACTTAAATCGACCATAGTAATTTCGCCTCTACTTATCACTTTAAACTCATGTCAAGAAACAAGATGCACTGATAATATGATAAATGAACAATTTTTCTCTTTAATCTTATCCACTGCTGGTTGAGTTAGAGTGTCTTTATCATATTTAGTAATTTATTCTCGTCTTTCATAAAACAAATGTTGTAACATGGATCATATCTAATCCATGAAAGTCATAATTGAAAGAGTTTGTGTATCGTTTAGTAAGACATTGATACTTTTTGCGATGTTAGTTTTCATTATATCATATCGCCTTATCAAAAAAATAAGATCTGGCCCATCTATGAAACTCTACTTTATTTTGTAAATAGTTAGCAGTATCTGGGTGTATCAACTTCAGTTTATCTATATATTTTTTAAAATCATTATAAACATAAATTTTAGCAGTAAGATAAAATTTCAAAAGAAAACTATTTTTTTTTGGATATTTGAATTTATATTTTGCCTTAAGATTTCTTTTAATGTGGTAGGAACAAAAACCGTGATAACAGTAAGGAAATACTTTCCTTATCCCTTTGATGATGCTATTGTGTCAATATGATACAAACACTAAATTCGAAATAAGTCAAAGTGTATCTCGTAGTTTCTCTAAGAGTCATTCCCGTGATACATCATTTTTAAAGTTTCTCACTCTAAATATCATAGGATAAAATTGATTATTTTCGTCAAGAGCTGCTACAACAATCATAATTTCCTTATATGTAATTTTCAAGAATGTGCCATCAACAGCCATTACTGACCGAATTGACGTATGAAAATTACTAATCGATGCACCTAATGTTATGAAAAAATACAAAAAAAATTATCATTCTCATCTATTTCTATATGCGTGATTGTACTTGAATTACGATGTTATAAAAACATAATAAAATTGTGGTAGTAGCTTAAATGACTCTGTTGGATCTTTACGTGTCAACCTTTGTACATCTTTTTTAGTTAGCCATGCCTTACGATAAGATATACGAATTTTAAACTTATTATGTATGTCTATCTCAAATGCTATTTAGGGTGTAAATTTTATTAGGATCTTGAAATTTATCTATCATATATTCACTAATAAATTGACTATTAGTTTAACGGTGATCGGGCTACAATTGGTCATTTCGATAAGTATAAAATTTTTCAAAGTATTTAACAGATTAATATTCACCATTTTCATATGTGTTAGTTGCTTGAATTCGCCATCTATATCTGTCAATTACACATTTAGTCTCGAATCGATCTGTTATAAATTTGAAAACTCAAAATTGAAATAATTCTTTAATACTATCACATTAAGTGCATCCCATAATTCCTTTTTGAATTAAAAATATAACCAATATATAATATTATAGGTAGAAGTAGATAGTGTATCTTCTAGTCGAACAATTGATGGAAGAGTTAGTGGCAAACATCAAGATTTTGATAGTCCTAGCATGTCATCTTGATACTTTATTGAGCTAGTCTAACCTTGTTATAATCCCTATTCGTGGGGACATCCGTATCCTCATCGCAATGATTCCTACACGGGGTCCTGAGTGTATTGCTAAAACTGTAAGCACTTTTACCATCTATATATAGTTGATTATGAAAAATCATATATAGAATTCTCATTATACTAGCATGGTAGGTACCGACCATAAATTCTAGCATGTTTATGATGTATAAGTGAAGACGCTATAGAACGTATCTTGTTTAATGAACAATTTTGACTAAAGTTGAATTTCATTACTTTCTAAAGAAGAAATAAATGGTTGTACATAAACTTATACATTAATAGTTTTTAAAAAAGAAATGCAACATATTCTATAATAATCAATAACTATCTGCTCCGTGCTGATGTATAAAAGAGTGAGATATCTACTCACTAATATTACAATACTACTTATAAAGTCATATACATTATAGTCGTTACTGATATTAACATATGGAACAAACCCTGTTTCATTATCTATGAAACTCATTTTTATTTTACTAATGAATTTTGTTGGATCAATTCTAGTGAAATCATATAAATTTTCAATAATTCGTGATATTTGATATTCTTTAAAATTGATAAGAGTTCGATCTTTTCATTATTGTATTTTTCTAAACTATTTGATATTGTGACTTATAATCCTTTATAACGAATACCAACCGGTATAATCTCAATTATATATCTAGTACATATCAAAAATATTTAAATATAGATAATTTAATATTAATAAATTTTCAAATAAAAAATGACATTGAATATAAATTAAAGAAATTCATACAAAATAATAAATTTTTAATTAAAATTAAATAAATTCATAAAATATACATATAATAAAAGCATAAAAATTTAATTTAAAATATAAATTAAAATAATTCAATATTAATTTAATATTCAAAATATTATTGATTTAATTTAATAAATACAAATTAAAAATTAACATATAAATTAAAAATAAAATTTATTTCTAAATTAATAAAATAAAATATATTTAAGTGCTTTTGAATTGTTGGCATGAGAGCAAATAGTGCCCTTTTGGTAGTTGGCACAAGGACAAAAGTGCACTCATGTCATTGACACGAGAGCATTAATTTTATAAAAAATTTAATATTTTTTGATCTATTTTAATTAAAAAATTTTTATTTATATATATTTTTACATGTTTATTTAAAATTTTTAAATATAAAAAATTTATCAAATTAATA
>CP135567.1:2911810-2962968 GCA_032401905.1 Swietenia macrophylla
AAATCCCGGAATATACATATGTAAAATTACAACTGTGGTTGCTTCTAGATAGCCTTCTCTTTAAGGGATGGTTTTCAAGACCAATTTGTATTTTTAGTTTATCGTTGTCAACTTTTGCAGATCTTGGGGATGAAACATCTTTTGGACATATGGCCAATTAGCAAGAGATCTTACCATCAAAACAGAATGTATTCTATTTTTTAATATATATGTCTGCATTATGTTAGCATAGTCAGAAGTTATTTTTTTATTTGAATTAGCAGTCAGAAGTTATTTTTATTTGAAATTTCTTGACGTGACTGAGTCACTACCTTAATTTCAACTTCTTGTTATTCTTAGAGCAGGGATTTTCCTACATATTTCCTTTGTAGCAGTTAGTTTTATATGGCATTGGCATATCTGATAACTACTTTCCAGCTTATTTTGAGACCTGCTCGATTCTGTCCGAGCACCTACTGAGCTTCTGTTGCTCTGCTTGTGCTGAAGGTGAAGAGATCTTATGTGCCTCTATACATCTCACCTTGTTATACATACATCTCATCTTGTTATACGTAATAATGTTTGAAGCTATACATATAACCCTGAAACAGAGTCAGAGCTTTAAGAAATAAATTTGAGTTGTCAGGATTCAGGAATAGTGATTTAAAAGATAAATTTGAACCAATTATATGATAAAGCATGAAATGATGTTTGTTAATTGTCATCAAAAAGGTACTTAATAGATAATAAACAAGATTGACTTCTCATAATCAATTAATACTTCTTGTTGTTTGACACAAATCACTTACTATTGGCTAAGGCTAGACATAGCTTCCATATATTTGCTGGACAATAAAAAAATGCAGAATGGTTCAGACGCATGGAAAGATAACCAGTACGATTGATAAAAGAGGGACTAGAGACCAAAAGAGACAAATACAACTAGCCATGAGGTGCTATTTGCGAATGAGATACCATAAAGGAACATATGATAGAATTAGAAAGAGAATACTGTAATATAATGTTTGATACTCTGCTGGTTGAGGTTTTGATTGCTCTTTTTAAATGACCAGGAAGTCCGCATTATAATGTGTCTGCTAGCAAAACTAGTTGATAAAGCATAGTAATCATTCAGAATTGTTCTTAAATAGGATTTTTCTGAAGTTAAAAAAGGGGATTTGGGTTTATGAGAGGAAGTGCTGTTTCTCAATATTGTTTATTACCCCTGAGAATGTAGTCCTAAATAACTGGAACAATGCAATCCAATCAAGAAAACATGAAATGAAGTCCAAATGATAAAAACAGAACCAAAAGGTTGAATCATTCTGGAATGAGATCATGATCTAAGGCCTTAGTTTCATTCTTAAATTGCACTGAAGCTTGATCAAATGGATAAGAATGGTGATAATTATGTTGTGAAATTGCACATTATGATTTCTTTGACAAAAAACCTCAAAATTCATTCCCAAGGAGATTCATTTTTACAGTCACAGGAACTTCTAAGATCAGATTATTGATTTCCTGCTAATAGCTTGGAAATTTCTTTTACTGGTTGTTAGTAAAAAGACAAGAATTACTAATTTGTTCCTGTTATCTATGTACCACTACTGTATGTAAGGTTCCATCACACCTGCAAGTTTGATTAGTGACAAAATCATCATGTGATATTATAATGTGAAGATATCCGCATGCGCTGAGATTATGACAGGAGAATCTCAGATGAAGTACCCAACAAAACTGAAAAGTCAGCCTACTCTATGAAGTAAGCTCTATTAATATTGGATTTCAGTTGCATAAATACTGACTCCAGTGTGTAACAAAGACTAAAAGGCCAGAACATTAGTGGATTTTTGAATCATGGAATTTAAAAGATTTAAATACATTTTTGTGTTTTCTTGCCTTTTTTCTCTCTTAACATTTGTGGCAGCTTATGGCTCACTGGATCCATACAGGAGCATTAACATCAAATGGGATGTCATGTCTTGGACCTGATGGCTATGTGGTGAGTTTTGTCTTAACTTATTTAATTTTTCTGGTGTAGCACTCAGAGAATGTTAGTAGTTAAACAATCTAACCAATTAATGTGCCTAGATAAGTCATCATTATAGTGAACTTAAGATAAAGTATAGCAAGCAAACATCTTAATGGAGTAAGATTAGCTAGGCCTTGTAAGCAGAGTGATTTGTTATTGATCCCAGGGGTTATTGAGATATATAGCTATCTGAGGATTTCATTTCCCATGAAACCTGATTTTGCAATCACTGATGTTTAATATTCTGGATCTATAGTTTGCTTGTGCTTAGTCAATGTCATTATCGCCCTGCATTTAGACATAGAATGCAGAGATAAAATCTGAAGGACCAAGATATAATTGGCAACATCATTTCAAGAACTCCTAGTCAGCCAGTATTAAGAGGATTACTTGTTCTGCTAAACTTTTGAAAAAGAATGAAAAATCTGTGCAGCCTCAAACATTTATTCAAATTCATGCTTACCAAGATAATTTTCAGGCAGTGGTGACAATAAATAACTTCCAAATGTATCGGCACATTATGAGCGCTGGTTGGACTTTGGGTGGACGTGGGCTAAGAAAGAAGTGATTTGGTCAATGGTGGGAGCCCAAGCCACAGATCAAGGAGACTGTTCCTAGTTCAAAGGAAATATTCCTCGCTGTTGTACAAGAAATCCTGCAATTGTGGACTTTGCTCCCTGGAGTCCCTAGGAGCCAACTATTTACCCATTGCTGCAAAAATGGCGAATTGGCCTCCTGGGGACAAGTCCCTGCTTCTTCTGTTTCTTCCTTTGAGCTCAGTGTAGGACTTTCTGGTTCTTCAAATAAAACAGTTGGACTTCCCATGAATTTTTATATACTTGGTCCAGGACCCAGGCTACACATGCAGTGCTGCTGCCATTGTGGCACCATCTGCATTCTTCTAGTCTGATGGTCGAAGAAAATCTTATGCTATGAGTGAGTTACTTTTGTTTTGTGTATGTTCATAATATTGTATTTGGCAAAGTGCTTTGTATTTAGGATGACCGTTTGGCTTGTGTACTTTCTATAATGCATATCATTGGCAGAAGCATGTCCTAAACTACTGCAAGCTATTAATATTTGTGTCAAAATTTGAAGTTCTTGAAGTGATCCCAAGAAAACTAGCTGTCGTATACGTGATACGTAATCCATAGTAGGTGGATTTGAACTTGTGTTTTGGTCTTCGAAATTCCTCCAAATAATATACCGATCTGTAATTCTCTGTCTCTTATCTGCAGTGACATGAACGGTTACCTGCACTTATTCACAGACCCTCACATCCAAGAACCCAAAATGTTGTGTTTCCTTGTCATCATTTTACAATTCTAAGATCACTCCATGTCCATCATGCTCTTGTGGTTGCCGGAACGAAAATAACTGCTTCATCTAAGTCGCAGATTCGATTCCAATAGCAAAGTCTCTCCTTTCTCTAGCTTAGTACTGGCTTAGCCGTTTATATTACTCTACACTTTCAACTGAAAAGGAGCTGTAAATAGAAATTCAGAAACTGTTTTTGAAGGAATGTTTTTCAAAATTTTTGCAGGGCAGTTTTAAAGTTTTTGAACGAGACAGTCCATATGCTCCAAACATCTAAATCGGTTGTTAGCTAGAAAATAATTGGTATTTGGTAAAAATGGTCTGAAAAAGAAAATGTCACAGTATGAATCTCCTTCTGAATTATCCAGCACTTGTTCCTTTTGACATTATTATGTATTTTTTATGATATTTTTGCATAAAGCATTTGATCCATTTAATTGAGATACTAGGCAGAAATGATCCTAAAATTTCAAGTGTGGCAAAATCAGAGGCACCGACAAATGATTGCGTGCCACTTCTACAATGCACACAACACGTGTGCCTGATCCGGGTACATTGGCTTGTGAAAACCAACCACGAACAGCATTGGCATGTTAAGATACCATTACCAATTTCAACTACCAGATGAATTACACATAATGGACTCTTGTTATTCAACATCCAAATCTCAACAATATCACCAAATTTTATTGCTTTCTCTACAAGCCACTCAACCTGTACCAACCCATAAGTAAGTCCGCATAAGGTGTTCTACTAATTATTACAAATGCAATGCAGCATGCCTCATCTACTTATTTATTTATTTATTATTATTATTATTATTATTTTTGCACAGGCAGATGATACTGGCATGTTGTATGGCATAAAATATTACAGGGACCAACTACCGGAGGCCGGACCAAATGGTAATGTTCAGTCGGAGTTGATCCTTGGAAAGGACATGAATACGTTCACATCAGAGAAAGGATGGGCATTCCCTGTGAAAGTTTACTTTAATGGAGACGAATGCATGATGCCCCCTCCTGATTCTTATCCATTCCTTCTCAGCTCTGCTGTCCCAAGCCAAGTTGCATCTTTAATAGTAGCTTCTTTTCTACTTATGGTAATGCTAGCATTTTGGTAACTCCTAGTAGAGATTGGAAAGGGCAAACGAGGAAAGGGTTTCCTCCATGCTTTCAAGGTGAGATTAAATTAGGGGTCAATGATCAATTTTAGGCTTTGATACCAATTGAAAATTTATCTATATTTAGATTTTAAAATACTTAGGGGAGAAGGAGGTTAGGGTGTTTATGCAAAAAATTAAAATTTAAAACTAATAAATCAAAACAAGTTAAAATTTATTATGCTCTAGATAGGCAAAAAAAAATGAATAAATTTTTAACTAATCAACTTAAACCTACCAAAAATAAATTCTAATAACAAATTCAATTAATAATTTATAAAACAATAATAGTAAATCGAATATAAGAATTTGTTATCAAAGAAAAACTTTATAAAAAATTTTTTTATATGATAAAAATCTTTTGAACTAATAATAAGAGTCACTAAAAATTTTACTAGTAAAGAAAAACTTACGAACAGTGATTTTTTTACAAAATTCTTGTTACCCAATTTTGACTAACTTATCTGAATAACCGACTTCAAATTATTTTATATTTAAAACTTTGAAATCTTTTTTTTTTCAATAAAATTCTTAAACGACACGTTCACAATGATATAACTTCTAATCAGTAACAACAATTAGAATTTTAAATATTTTACAGTTGAATTTATAAAAAGAGAAAATTTAAATATTTTTCAAAAAAAATATCCATATAAATCTTACTAATAAAAATGTAATTTGTATTTTTTTTTGAAGAAGAATAACAAGTAATACTTTTAAGAAACTCAAAAGATAAAATCTCTATTAAAAAAAGTTTTAAATAAAATATAAAGCAATCGTCCCAATATTAAGTTAAACTTTTAAGTATTTATACTTTTTTTTTTTTTCAGAGTATATTCCCGCGAGAGGCATTGTTCACAAGTAATGTTTACAATCACTGTTAATCACTCGAGCACTATTCAAGCGTAGCTCGAGTGGACTATCCAGATTATATGGTTGCTCTTGCAAAGGTCAAACACTGAGACAGTTTGGCATTGTCCATCACTGTTTATGCATCACTATTTATGATACTGTTCACCTCGCTCGACCCGAAATCAAGCAACAGCATCGACTTCCTGTCCCTCGGTTATTGTTTATTCACTGTTTATTAAATATTGTTTATATCATATTATTTATCAATTATTGTTCACTAAATTCAACCATTTTAACCTAGAATGAAACAACATCTAGTATGAACCTAATATTTTATTTTTATTTAATATTTAAAGTAAATGTTTATCGTCGCCATCTCCATTCTTTCTTTTTTAAGTAATATTATACTTTTTAGTAGTTTGTCCTAAATAGTAATATGACTTTCATTAATTAGATAGTGAGATATAATAATTCATCATTTTATAAATTATAAATTTTATTATTTAATTGATGAAAATTACGTTACTATTTAAGATGCATTTTTCTTTATATTCTCGTTTATTGGTGTTGATTCAGTGTATGACATGAATCTCACTCTTATAATTCAATCACCATTGGACATAATTACTTGAAATGCCTAGCATTACTACTAATTTTTCACTTAATATTTAATGATTTCATCTACTCTAGTATCTGTATCCACACATACTACATCTCTATTCAAAACATATTATAGGATAAACCAAACATACTATGATGGGTAATTTCCAGAAGGTTGAGGAAATTTATCTCAATTATAAGAGTTGAAAAGCCAAAAATGCATTCCATTTAAGAAACAAGCCTTGAAGGTTGAACAATCCCTGTATCAATTTGTCAAGCCTGTTCTTTCCCGGTAAGCAATAAAACTAAAAATGTAGAAAAGCAAAAGTCAAATGTATGATTTTTTAAGTTTATTATTTTTTCTTGTTTTTAGACTCCATCATATGGGAATTGATCAATGGCGATTTAAAACTTTTCTGCAGGTAATGAGTCATGATCATCCCAACTGGAGTTGACTATTTTTTGCATCTCTAGCAGGTCAGATCTACTTGTGCCAAAGTCCACCCCTCCACCAATTACTTATTCAAAAGTTTTTAGCTTAACAAAACTAGAGGGATCTCATATGATAATTGGTTAGAGTGGACTATACAACCCTGAACGAGTCTGATGAGATAGCTTTCAACAATCCTATGATTCGTGACTGCAACGTGTGAACTCCTCTTGTTTGGTGGATCTTTTTGGTATCCGGTGAATTTAGTCCTTTTGCACAATGAAGGAGCCTGCCTGCAGCATGGGGTTTTAACTATTGGTTTTATATGGTCAAACATATTAAAATATCCCGCATGGTGTCAATCAAATTCAAATTCATATTCATACCTCAAGTAGGATTTTCTTATAGAGGCCTGAACTGGTACAAAATATATAGAAAGTAAATATAAATAGATGAGAAAATGACAACAGGATAATGACACGAAGTACCCAACAAACTCAGCAGTTGAACCTCCACTAAACAATTCATTTTTTTTTTTTCAATCTCTTTCCTTGAATCACTATTAACCTCTGCATTTGTATCTCTGGTCCAGCAGAGAGATTCTACCTGTTGTGAACTTGAAGCATGGTTTTCAACAGATATGCATGCTTTTTTGTGTTAGCTATTGTTGTTTGTATGATATTTTCGCACGCAGGTGGAACTTCTAATTCATGAAATTCGATATTGAAAAATTGATTCTATATCTGCTCATTTACTTACATTTTCCTGTTTGTTCTCTTCTCTGTTGTAATTTAGTGGCATACGACCCATTGGATCCAACTGGGAACATAACCATCAAATGGGATGTTATGTCTTGGACTCCAGATGGTTATGTAGTGAGTATCATATATTTCTTATACCTTCTGCTTTATTTCTTCCTTAAAACAAGTATAATCATGAAAAATCTGAATCGAATTTGCATCACTAGCAATCTTACAACTTTCATAGGGAAAAGAAAAATGTCAGGCATTATTTTCTGGCTTTGAACTCTGAGTTAGAGCTTTACGTTACATACATCAAAGTCGGAGTTAGAAACGATTTAGAAGATGGTGAGAAATAACGGTATACCTTCTCCACATAAATATGACGAGGTATTTAAATGAAAACGACACTGGTTATTGCTTTAATAGTTTTAGAAAAGAAGAAAAATGGAAAAGGAAATTCATGTTTTGATATTGACTCGCTAAATCTCAAGCGTTACATAATATTCATTGGGGATGAAAGCTTAAGATGATAAATGTTTCAGGCAGTCGTAACAATGACAAACTTCCAAATGTATCGGCACATCATGAGCCCTGGCTGGACATTAGGATGGACTTGGGCGAAGAAAGAAGTGATTTGGTCAATGGTGGGAGCTCAAGCTACAGAACAAGGAGACTGTTCCAAGTTCAAAATAAACATCCCTCACTGTTGTAAGAGAAATCCCACAGTAGTTGACTTGCTTCCTGGAGTCCCTTACAACCAACAAATTGCCAATTGTTGCAAAGGTGGGGTTGTGGCATCATGGGGACAAGACCCTTCAGCTGCAGTTTCTTCATTTCAGTTGAGTGTTGGACTCTCTGGTACATCAAACAAAACGGTGAGACTACCTAAGAATTTCACTTTGTCCGGTCCTGCAAGAGGCTACACATGCAGCCAAGCCAAAACTGTGCCACCCTCAGTTTTTATCTCAGCTGACGGGCGTCGAAGAACTCAAGCAATGAGTAAGTGTTGTTCTTGTCATAGTCCTAACTAACTGTCTTTTGTCTTTTATCATACATATTGCAACGTAATAAAATACACCTGTAGAATCCTAATTGTTTGTCTAATTATTTGCAAGGTGCCAGAAACAAGCTTAATTTTCTACAGAAATTTCAGTTCTTTTTGAGAACCTATCAATTAATACCAAAAAAAATTCAATTTGTTGAAGAACACTTTGAGAAATAGGATGACATAAATCGCACCAGTGATCTTTGGGGCCTCTTACATCTACCCTAGTTAACATTCATGTCCGTCTCTTTAATTCTCCAATTTGCTCTTTGCAGTGACATGGAATGTGACATGTACATACTCACAGATTCTGGCTTCTCAGTACCCAACCTGTTGTGTTTCAATGTCATCCTTTTACAACTCCACGATCACCCCTTGTCCATCCTGCTCTTGTGGCTGCCAGAACAAAAACAATTGTGTTGCGTAAGCTCTGTAGCTGATCTTGAATTTGTTTCGAATCTACATGAATATTTTATACTTCGCTTTTTCTTGACTGGGATCATGTGGAGTCTGTGCTAACTTGCATGCCTAAGGTGTAATGCAGAAGTGATTCAGAGATCAGGAGTGTTGTGGGAATGAACATGACAAGGGCAAGTAATGCACCATTGATATACTGCACGCAACATATGTGCCCCATCCGAGTGCATTGGCATGTGAAACTCAACTATAAGGAGTATTGGCGTGTAAAGATTACCATCACTAATTTCAACTACCTAATTAATTATACACAGTGGACACTTGTTGTTCAACATCCAAATCTCAACAATGTAACTGAAGTATTCAGCTTTGCATACAAGCCACTGATCCCATACAAGTCCACAAGTAGGTCCACTGAATTATAAATGAATAGATCATTTTCTACTATGTATCCTGAGTCCAACCATTGCACATTTTGAATATGCAGATGACACAGGCATGTTCTACGGTATAAAATTCTTCAACGACATCCTAATGCAATTCGGCCGAGAAGGAAATGTCCAGTCAGAGTTGATTCTTGAAAAGGATATAAACACATTTACATTTAAGCAAGGTTGGGCTTTTCCTCGGAAAGTCTATTTTAACGGGGATGAATGCAGGATGCCTCTTCCCGAAGACTATCCATACCTACCAAATGCTGCCCATGCAAATCCAATTGCATCATCCACACTGTCTGCTTTTCTGATTTTAATATTACTAGTATTTTGGTGATGATCAATTGAATAAAAATTAAAACCAGGAAGAAAGGAAGAGTGTCTACTAATGCCTGGTTTTTAAGAAAATTGCAGGCTTCACGGGCACGTACGTGCCTCAGAGTAGAATTAGTGAGTTAGCACAAGAATGAGGTGTTCATTGAAAATTGTAGAAGCCTGTGTATACCGAAAAGCAATGATGCAGCCCTATATCTATACTTCGTGGGAAAGAACTATGTTGATGCATTTGCAAAATTGCTGATCCATTTATTGAATGTCAAGTGACTTTCATCAGTTCTATTAAATACAAGCTGATATATCTGACGATAAACTGAGTACCTATGCACAAGGAAACTTCACGTTGACTATTAATATGATGTAATATACTCATTTCTTAATTAACATTAGAAAACTTTATAGCAAATTAGTGGATAACCCATCTGCATCTAGTAGGTGCTCTTCCAATTCATGTTTGATTATCAAATTTCATAAATGCTTTTCTAACCAAACCATTTGTCTATCCAAGGAGAAGAATTAACTTATTAGGAATGTTAAATTAGTACTTTTTTGAAGTTTCAGAATATTATGCAATGCAAGCAAAGTTTCAAAGTCACCCTTGGATCTAGCTAAGGGTATCTCTCAGTTGGACCCTGAAACTGAGTGTTAGGCTACCGCTTGCATGACAAAAGTTCGCTTCGCTGGCAGATGACTGCAATTCCTGATATCAGCTTCCTAAATTAGCAAACATCATGTTTCTCATAAAAGTCATGCGTTCCAAATCCTAAAAGAATGTATCACTATTACCTTAAAAAAAATCTAATAATTTAGTTTTTTGCCCATATCAGATTGTCTTTGCCCTTCCAAATTCAAGCTTTTCATTTTGTGATGAAGTCATTTGTGAATTTAAGAGACAAAAGAGACGTATGATTTATATCTAAATACATATCATATGAATTAATATGCTGTTGATATGCCATTATTAAATGCGGAGAGACCACTGATCCCACCACCTTCCTTTCATCGGTGATAGAAAAAGTGAACTCAATTTTGACCACTCAACTCACTTCAATATATTTTGACACAAGTGGCTGATACTATTAGACCAACCAAAAATCATTACCAAAACCAACTCATAGATATATCAAAAGATTTTTTTTAACTTAACCATCTGAGAAAAGAAAATTTCCCTTTTGATTAGAAATGATCACCTGCTTAATTTGTGCCTTATGATGTTAATGGTAAACTATTATCATGAGCATATTGGCAATGCTTTGTTCTTCTTTTTGATGAAATTTTTACTACGACTGAAATAGCCAGGACCCAGAAATCCCAATGTGCCATAATTGAAAAACTTGCCGTAATCTTAGATTTTAATCATCATTGATGTATATTATCAACTACCAATTTGCCTCTGGTGATTTCATCTGCATTGCTTAATCAATCACTGATTACCACATCTTGTATACATATTTGAGATCTAGAAATCACAAGCTTTTAGAGAAGAGAAACTATTTGATATACTTCATTAAAACTAAGCATAAGCAAGGGTGAACAGGCTGAACTGGGATTGACGAAAAGCTGGTCCAAAAAAATGACACATTCCTTTAGGCTAAAATGAACGTGAAATGGAATAGAATGACAGTTGAGCTGTTGAGTTCAGACCTCTCAAAATCTCCCGCCAGCATTTTCCATCATTCCTCATCAAAGCTTTGCTTCAAGATCCAGAAACTTTAAACGGACAAATAAAATTGAATTTAGGTATATCTCACAAGAGAGTGATGATAATATCTCCTACATTACTTAACTACCAGTTGGTGAGACATCTTTAGGCTTTTTTTTCCCAATATTATCTCCACTTTTCCTTTCTAACACGAAGGTATTACTAAGAACTGCCGTCTCTCTTTCATTCCTAGCCAGAGAGTTTTTGATCTGGTGAACTTCAGGCCATGGAATTCTTTCTCTGTGCTGATCCAGTTCGCAAAATTGCCTTTTGCAAATGGCGGCGATGCCTTCCATTCTTGGAACCGAAGTTCGTATTGTTGATCATTCTGTTTTTCATGCTTTCTCATGCTGGTAAATTCATCCTCACTAGAAGATAGAAAAATAAAAACGAAGTTTAAAATGTCGCATCTGTTACTTTGTTTGTTCTTGTATTTATTTTGGATCGGTTTTTCATGATTTTAGCCGCATACGATCCATTGGATCCAACGAGCAACATAACAATCAAATGGGATGTGATGTCTTGGACACCAGATGGTTATGTGGTGAGTATCATCATCTAAACTTATAATCAAATATGCTTAATGCTTTCATCAGATTTTATAAACTTGGTTAAATGAAATCATAGTAAATATTCTAACCATGCAAAACGAATTATGAAAGAGAAACTATCAAGCGTGCTTGCTTCCTGGTATGCTGATTCCGATTGCATTGATCATTGTTGAATGAATTTTACCAGGCTGCAGTGACAATGAACAATTTCCAGTTGTTTCGTCATGTCGGGGCTCCCGGGTGGACCCTAGGATGGCAATGGGCTAAGAAGGAAGTGATTTGGACAATGGTGGGAGCACAAACCACAGAGCAAGGAGACTGTTCCAAGTTCAAAGGAAACATACCACACTGTTGCAAGAGGAGCCCCACTGTCGTTGACTTGTTGCCTGGAGTTCCTTACAATCAACAGTTCACCAATTGCTGCAAGGGCGGCGTCATGTCATCGTGGGGACAGGATCCCTCAAGTTCTGTCTCAGCCTTTCAGGTCAGTGTTGGACTCGCCGGTACTTCAAACAAGACAGTCAAACTGCCTAAGAATTTCACCCTTTTAGGTCCAGGACCAGGTTATACTTGTGGCCCTGCAAAAGTTGTGCCATCGACAGTTTTTCTCACAGCTGATCGTAGGAGAAAAACACAAGCTCTCAGTAAGCTTATCTCTTTTTCTCTCAATCTTTCTACAATATTTCATCAACTTATATATAAACTTACACGGTTAATTGCATTGTCTAATTTTCTTTGCCCACAGTGACATGGAATGTTACATGCACTTACTCACAGTTCCTGGCTTCAAAGAACCCAAGCTGTTGCGTTTCCTTCTCAAGTTTTTATAATGGAACAATTACTCCTTGCCCGTCTTGTGCTTGCGGATGCCAGAACAAAAAAAACAACTGCATTATGTAAGGCTCTCCTTCAATTTCCACTCATGTCTGAGTCTTATTCCTCAAGTACGAGAGGAGCCAATTTTGGTGTTGGCTGTAATTATGCAGGAGTGACTCCAAGGAAGCTCACAGAAAAGGAATAAACACTCCAAAGAAGGACAACTCACCATTGCTACAATGCACACATCATATGTGCCCTATTCGAGTGCATTGGCATGTTAAAGTGAACTATAGGGACTATTGGCGTGTGAAGATTGCCATAACTAATTTCAACTATTGAATGAACTACACACAATGGACACTTGTTGCACAGCACCCCAATCTGAACAATGTCACCCAAGTCTTCAGCTTCGATTACAAGCCACTTGTTCCCTACGAATCTATAAGTTAGTTTTGGAAAACCTGAACTGTTTTCAAATTTTAGTTACATAACCTTACGAAAAGAAAATTGATTGCAAAGTTTTGACTTGTATGTACAGACGACACTGGTATGTTCTATGGCATGAAATTCTACAATGACCTATTAATGGAAGCTGGGCCACAAGGAAATGTTCAGTCAGAGGTGCTACTTCAGAAGAACAAAGACACATTCACCTTCAAGCAAGGATGGGCATTTCCTCGTAAAGTTTACTTCAATGGCGATGAATGCATGGTGCCCCCGCCTGACACATACCCATTTCTGCCAAACTCAGCAAATGCAAATCCAATTGCCTCTTTGACAATGGCAGTTTCCGTTTTACTGGTGATACTGTCCATTTGGTGACTGTTATACTATTAGAAATATAGGATTTTCACATACACAAAGATAGAAAGCAGGTAATTTTGAATTATGTATCTCTTTGAGAACATGTTTACACCAACACAGCCTCCTGGGAACTACAACATACGGTAAGTGTGTCATCCTTCAGATGTAGAAATATGGTGCCTAAGAAGAAAGAAATTTGATCGTGTATTTGGTATTCAGAACTGAAAATAAGTTCACAAAGGACGACATAAAATGCTAACAGGGGAGAAAACCATATATCAACTATAACTTCTTCGAGAAGTTCCTTATTACAAATGCCCTTTTTTTCCGTGGACATTCTACAAACAATTTTGATGAAGTGTATACATAAAAATAAACATACAACACAACAGATAATTCTAAACAAAAATGGCAAACACTTCAAATTCTCAATACATAAATTAGAGTAAGTACAGATTTGTGTAGCAACAGAATACACACCTGAACCCTCTTGTACCATGTCAACTGGCAGTACCAGCACATCAAACCTCAGCAATAGGTGTCTACAAGCTTCAGCATATCAAGAACTGTCTTGATCGATAGATAGCCTTTCCAGTTGGTTCTAGATGAAATTCATCATGCATAAGCCAATAAGGTTACCAAAGATGCCAAGATTGTAATGGCTGGATGAAGTAGAGATGCAATTTGTCGGAAACTTGCATTTGGCAACCATGGGTAGGCATCTGGAGGTGGCATCACGCAATTATCACCATTAAAATAAATCCTTCGAGGGAAAGCCCATCCCTTCTCAAAAGTAAATGTTGACTTGTCCTTTCGGAATAACAGCTCTGACTGCACATTCCCAAAAGGGCCAGCTTCAGAAAGAAAATCATTGTAAAATTTAACTCCCCACAGCATGGCTGTATCATCTGCAAAAGTTCAAATTGCCAAAAATATATGTTACGATTAAAATAGAGTTAAGCATATTTCTTTAACAGAAATATACAAATTTTTGGTGGAAGTTAACTTACTTAGGCCTTCATAAGGAGTTAGAGATTTGTAATTAAAGCTAAAAATCTGTGTGAGATTATCAAAGTTGGGGTGTTGCACCACTAGATTCCATTGTGTGTAATTCATTGCGTAGTTAAAATTAGTGATGGTGATCTTCACACGCCAGTACTCCTTGTAATTGAGCTTGACATGCCAATGAACTCGCACTGGACACATATGGCTAGTACACTGGATCATAGGTCTATTGGTAGGCTTTCCTGGAGTATTAACAACCGATGCCAAATGTGGAGTGTTTGGACTGTTAAGATATCATGAAATGGAAAATATCAGAAAACCACCAAAGAGCATGGAGATATATTTTGAGAAGCATTTAAAGAGGAAAAAGGCAAAAAAGAGGTGAATTGGCAACAAAAGGTAATTGTGAGAACTTACTTTATGCAGCTCCCAGGCTCTGTTCCATTGTTTTGACAGCCACAAGCACAAGTTGGGCAGCTTACTATTGTGTCATTGTAGAAGGAAGAGAGGGAAACGCAACAGGTGGGTGTCTTTTGAGCCAGGAACTGAGAATATGTGCATGTTACATTCCAGGTCACTGCAATAAGATGCAGGCAAGATTATCTTAAAACACAGTTAAGCTTATTGAAAGTTCTGTAATTCATATCAGGAGCAAGAACAAAATAGTTGTTGTTACAATTTACTGTAAGTATTAGAACCATTTCATAGGGTTTAAGTTTTCCCATAACAACATAGAGAACCATATGCTATTATTCTTTGAAACTATATGGAGGAGAATATACTATCAGCATGTTACCAGGCATCACATCCATGTCATGGCTAAAAATCTGAATATGATGATGCTGAATACATACAGCAGAAACATTTATGCAGTCACCTCTATAAAACTGTCTTACTCTAAAAGATTTTATCAAGACTTACTCATAGCTTGAGTGACTCTCCTCTTGTCCGTTGTAATGAATTTAGTCGGTTTACCAACTTTTGCAGGTCCACAAGTGTATCCAGGCCCTGGGGCTTTGAGCGTAAAATTTTTGGGCACTCTGACAGTTTTGTTAGTTGTTCCTGCAGCACCCACACTGATCTGGAATGAGCTTGCTGCATTGGCTGGGTCCTGGACCCATGAGTTTATTACTCCCCCTTTGCAACAATTTGCAATCTGCTGGTTATAAGGAGTCCCTGGCAATAAATCTACAACAGTTGGATCCTTCTTACAGCAATGCGGGATATTCCCTTTATATTTTGAACAATCCCCTTGCTCTGTGGTTTGGCCTCCCATCATGCTCCAGATGACTTCCTTTTTTGCCCAAGTCCACCCCAATGTCCAACCTGGTGCTTGAATATGGCGATATTGTTGGAAGTTGTAAATTGTAACAACAGCCTGCCAAACCCAATATTAGAAATCTTTTGTATTAAAATTCAGGGAATCCTTGAAAAATAAAATTCAAGGAAATAGATATGGAGACTGAAAGAGCTAGATTCAGTTCCCAAAGTTCAACTGAGGTAGACCAGTAAAAGTTGAAATTGAAGGACACAGCAAAAGTCACTCCGAAAAGCAAAACTACCACACAGATTTTAAATGAGACTTTTATTATAATTGGTTTGATACAAATGAATGCTAAGGGGAGAACTAAAGGCAGCTGGCAACAATATCATACATTTCTATGCTTTAACCTAAATCATAATCCAACATTGTTAACTTAAATCATAATCTGACATTGTTCATTCTGATTCTAATTTAACTTTTGTAAATAGCTTCACATCAGCTAGTACTTACAACATAGCCATCTGGAGTCCAGCTCATTATATCCCATTTTATTGTGACATTCCCATTGGGATCAAGTGCATCATAGGCTTCTGCAGAGACATCCAATGAAAAATACTGTAAACTTTAGTTCTCAACATTCTTAGAATAGTTCAAATGTGAAAAGAAAAGAAAGAAAAATAGCCAAAGGAAGAGAGCAATAAGTAAAGTTCAACTATAAGCATGATCTGGTTTTTGGCCTACAGTAACACATACAAGGGAAATTTTCAGCATGCATAAGATGATTACAAGATCAACTCTCCCTATCCTAAACTGATTCTCTCTCGCCCCAAATTCATGTCCAAATACAACAGAAATTTGGAAATTTTAACCAACATAGACCTCATTAATCATCATTATTGCTAATCCAGCTTATCCGAAATAAACCAAGCATGTTTGAAATCCAAATTCCAAATCAAACGTAATTCGTTTTTGAAAGGCGTATATCATTTGGAAACCAACGTCTGGATTAGGAATTAAATAAACAAACAATCGCATTGAATGAGAAACATTACTTTTTGTTGTACCTATTAACCAGATTCACATTCCAATCAATTATTTGTTAGTCCACTCTTTAGATTCTTGTGCTTAACTTTGAACATGTAGTGATCAAAACAAGTGCGAACTTAGAAGGAAGATTCAATTTTTCTAGTCTCCTGCGTATCATGATCCACTATCTTACACCAAATATCAACACACACACACACACACAAAATAATAAAAGCAACTACTACGAGTTCAAAATCTAAAGCTAAATTTAGACATACAAGCCTTCATTAAACGATAAAAAGTTGCAGGGCGTTTTAAATACTCATTACATGGTCAAATTCATGCAAAATGTTACACTTTTCCGGAACCTAAGCAAAGCCCAGATTCAGAAAACCAGAGAAGAACTTGCAGCAAAGCACAAAATGATGATCTTCAAAACCTAAACAGGAGCACTAACCTGTAGTGGTAAAAGTGGAGCAAGAAAGCAAAAACAGAAACACAAAAGCTAAGCCGCTAAACTTGGCAAGGGATACAGTGACTGAAGACGACAAAAACTCCATTTCTTGATGCGGAGGTGTCCCAATGAATGTATGCGCGAGTGTGTGTGATGTCTCTGATAGACAACTGAATTCAAGATCTGCGTCAGACTGAAAAATAAGGGGAGAGAGAGAGAGATGCTTTTCTCTCAGATGGCGAGAGAGCCTCTGTTAGTTAAGTGGGCTTATAAAAATGCCCCTGTAATCACTTCCATGCTTAGTCATATTACTAAATTGCCCCTCCCATGAAGTTAATGCTAACAACCAATTTTAAATCTAATTCTAATTTTAATTTTAATAATCTTGTGTTTATTCGTATAATAATAATTATTATTTATTTGTAATTAACTAAGAATTTGGACATCATTGATATAATGAGTACTTGATTGTAAGATCACGTTTTCCTTTGGTGGTGACTAGTTGGAGCAAATAATTGTTACAAGTCGCCCACGTCATAATTCATTCTTATTAAAGAACAAGAACTTCTTAAATAAGCTAAAATTTTATTTTATTTAATTTCTATACTGAATTATTTTTAATAATTTTTTAACAATTTTCATAATTGTAAAATATTAAGCATTAATTTTTATTTATAATTTAAATATATCACTGTTTATAAATTTATACTTGATCAATCACTAATAATTTTATTTTGTAATAAAAATAAATTATATATTTATTTTTAATAAATAATATACATATATATATATATATATATGCACGTACATGTGCACGCGCACCTACGTTTACAATTTACAAATAATTAAAAAAGTTATTTTTATTTGTTTGAACATTGTGTGATCAAAATATACAAAATGATATTATAAAATAAAACAAAAATTGAGAAAAAAAATGCATTTACCATTTGCTATTTGTTTCTTAATTAAAAAAGTTATGGTTAAAATCATCCCACCCATGTTATTACATAATGTTAAAGTTTATTATTAGTTTAAAATTGGACTCTTATTTTCAATTTTTTTTTTAAATTTAGGATCAATATATATTGTAATAGTTAAAACTAAATTATTAAAATTAAAAATTATTTTAAATACGATTTTATAAGTTCCACCCATCATATCTCTACTTTGTTTTACACATAAATATAGATTAATTTTATTTTTCTAAAATTAATGTGAAAAAGAATTAATTATCGACTTTTTATTTTTATGACGAGAGACTAAATAAATTAAACCATCTCTCCCGAGAATAAATTATTTGAATATTTAATATATATATATATATATATATATATATATATATATATATATTATAAGTCTTAATTAAAGGATGGCTTAACACGAAAATCTAGTATTTGCTTATGAATTCATAACTTGTAAAAGTCATGGAACTGAGCGATACATTGGGAGGGCGAGAAAGCACAATTTGGCAGTCAAACAGACTGTAAACATCGCCATAAACACAGTACACAGACCGCAAGGGCTGTGGACAGACAGGCCATGCCACGCGTTATTCTTTTTTATTTCCACTAACAACACAACACTGTCGGTGGAGAAAAAACTCCAACGGCGAAGACAAGTTTTTGTGGAGAGTTTTTTTTTTTTTGGTGCTAACCACCAACTTGCAACAATTTATTATTTGTATAGGCAATTAACCAAATTGTGGACCATCCATCATTCATATATATTATATTGTAATTAAGAATGTGACACGAAATTGGATTTCTGCCGACAGAGCTTGGACGTAATTTGGAATAAGAAGGCTCCCATTTGCATATGTTCACAGTAATACAACCTAATCTCATTCGCTCCATCCAAACAATCCAATTGAAGTAGGGCTCGGTCGCATAAACTTGGTGATGGTGGGTGACACATTTAACCAACCAAATATTTATTATAGACTTAAATTAATGTTTTAATTAAAAAATTATCATAAAATATTAGATGATCTTATTGTTAGTCAATAATTTGGGTCGGCCAGCCAATCCTCATGGTTTATAGCTGTCACAGAATTTCATGTGCAAATTACACTATAATAGTATCATTGATGGAAAACACAACACCCACCTTTCTATTATAACTTGTCAGATACCAGAAAATGGTCAAATCAGTTTATTACTCAACTCTTTAAATGAAAATTGTTTGAATGCTCACTCTTTTATAATTGAAAGTAACAATTTGCGGAAGGTAAATAAATTAACATAATTAAATTTAAATAATCATAAAATATTACAGTCTTAATATGGTAATGAATTATAAATTTAATATGGCACATATCAAAGTCGGAGCATATCAATCTTAATATAATAATAACACCCTCCTTCAAACTAAAGATGGGATTAAAAATGCTAGTTTAAGATTGAAAACCAAATTGTTGATGATGGAGGGGTGGATGTGCTTTTTATGAATCGTAAGCTGATCAGCAAGGGTAATATGAATCGATTGAAGAGTCCCTAGTGTTATCAGCTTATGAGATCGAACAAAATGACAACAATCTCTTTATGCTTTTGTCCATTAATGGAAGGCATCATCAATGTGAGCAATTTACATGGCATTGTTATTGTCTCAATGAGAAAACGATCAATTAGATAGAGAAACATCCATATCTTGAACCAACTAATGAAGTCATAATAACTCACAGTAGCATATCAACCCTACACGTGACAATTACTCCGAAAGCATACTTAAGTCTAGGAATGTAGCATGCATCCGAGTTGAAAGCCACATCAAGACCCAGAAAATAATTGAGAGTTCATTCCCAATTCTTCATCCCAAAATGCTTACCAACAAATTATTAAAGTGCACAAATCTCTGCAAGTATCATCACCAATTATAATTGCATATCACATACATAGAATATGAGTATGCATAATAATATATTTTTAAAAATATTTATGATACTATTTACTTAAACGATAATTAATTTTATTTTATATATAGTTAAATAATTTATATAATTAATTTTTTAAAAAAATATAACAAAATTATTAAATTATAAGTGAGTTAATATTATATAATTATTTTAATAATTAATTATATTTTAAATAAATTTAATTATTAAAAATTTTAAATTAAATTTAATTTTAATTATAAATATCGTCGTATTTATATTAACTTAAAATTATAAATTTTATATCAAAAAATTATCGCTAGTAAGTGTATGTCTATGCTCTTTAATGTATTTGTTTATTACTTCTTTGGCATCGATTCAAAGATAATAAAACAAGAATTTAATAAAAAATAATAATGCAAGGTATTAGAGGTGTTAATATGTTTTTTCATGTATTTATTTTAATTTGTTAAAAAAAATAAAACCAAAATTTAGCCCAGCTGAAAATGAATATTGAAGTTAAACTGCCGGCGCAAACAGAATCCACAATCCTTACTACATTGATTCAATAATATTTGAGTGATCGAATTGAATGAGTTGCAGAAATCGAAAAATTGAATGGATGATTTCCCCAATAACTTAAACATTCTTGCTAAACCCTGAACCCGAGGTTAAGAGTTAAGATTTTTAAGAATATGGCGTGAATTCTGAACTAACGATTTAGGTTTAGCAAAAGCGAAAGAAGATGGAAAGCAACAGCAACAGCAACAGCAGCAGCTTGGAGCAGACATTGCAAGACGGGAAGCTTTTTCGTCAAGTCAATTCCCTAATCGTCGCTCATCTTCGTGACAACAATCTTTCTCAGGCAACCCGTTTCTCTCCCTCTCCATTATATAATTATTTATCAACAATTCGCTATTTTGATCCAATTTTGAATATTAAGAAATATTATCATTTGTAGGCTGCAAGTGCTGTTGCTTCAGCTACAATGACGCCATTGAACGTTGAAGCTCCTCCTAATAGGCTTATTGAGCTCGTTGCCAAGGTGGGCTCCTTTTTTCCTTTTGTGATTAAATTATATTGGAAAACAAATTTTGATTTTGGTTCTGAGGCAATAACAGGGTCTTGCTGTTCAGAAAGATGAGATATTAAGAGGCGTTCCTTCAAATTCATTGTATGATTCAAACACATTGGTACCTACTGCAGCATATGGTTCAATCCCGGCTCCCCGTGCAGCCGCTGTTGATTTCAGGCAATGCACTTGTGCAAAACCTTGCTTTGCCACTTCAAGTAGTTTTTTTGCCATGCAATATTGAGTTTAAGGACTAATATTGTGGTAAAATTACTATTGCTGGTATCTGGATGTCAACTCTGTTCACTGTCAGCTGCTGGAAACGCATCCTTAGAAGTGAACTACATCTCAAACTAAAGGGATTCAAGGAATGTCGAATTAATTTTTAGAATATGAAATTTTGAAGGATAGAAATGATAACCTTTTAATTTTGAAATGCACCCTAACCATCCCTTTTTAACACACTTGTCTAACTTCTCCCTTTCGTAGCTCCACTTATTTATTTAAATCATTTACCTTGCCAAATGAAGGAAGGCTTTAAAAATTATTCCATTTTTTTCCTTTTCCTTCTTAGAATGCAGTGTTGTTGAAATATTTGGAAATGATTATATGTATGTTCTTCCCTGGATGTTTGTAAAATAATCAAAATTAGGTTATAATATTTTCTTCTGTTATATTAAACAAAACTTTCAACAATTAGTAGCTCAAGCTCTTTCTTTCTGCAAAATCTGTCATCAGGTTTTATTGTTTGTATCTTGTACCTAAGGTCTATTATCATTTTGTCTGTTTAGTTCATGTATTGTCTTGTCATGGTGCTTCTGCTTGTTATGCTTTCTGTCCTTCATGCATTTAGTAACCATATTCCGGAGATAGTAAGATCATCTACCAGATAAGAAACAGATCAAAAATATAATTTCATGTTGTTTAGTATGTTTCGGCTCTTGTACTTGAAGGTTTGATGGATCTGTAGTATAAAGTTGAATATCCTCAATTATATGAAAACAATAGGAAAAACTCTTAATCCATGCTATGTCTTCAGTGCCTTGCAGGATACAAAAGGTTCATCAAAGAATTTTCCAAAGCATGAGACACGGCATCTTTCAGAGCACAAGGTATGTTGTTGCAGGCAAAAGTATTCATAATACAATTCTTCTGCAGCAAGTTTAGTATGGTTGTGTGCTTTTTTATTATTTGTCTGGGAATCTAATATAAACAACTCATGGATTAAATTTTCTAGAATATTGCCAGATGTGCAAGATTTAGTCCTGATGGGAGGTTTGTTGCGACTGGAAGTGCAGACACATCAATCAAGCTCTTTGAGGTTTCGATATTACGAATTGTATGTTGAGTCTTTTCTTCTAGATGATCTGTGTCCAACTCTAAGGACCCTATATCCTCCTGCAGCTTGCAAAAATCAAGCAGATGATGCTGCCAGATTCAAGGGATGGTCCTGTGCGACCTGTCATTCGTACATTTTATGACCATATACAAGTAAATCCACCTTAGTTACTCTGTTGCTTAGTGCCAACTATTGTAAAAATTTTATCATGAGAACCCTATCCTACGTTAAACCATTTTCTGAAATCTAGTACTTTACCTTTGTCACAAGTACATCAAGTTTCCTACTTGTTTTCATTTTGCATTTTGCCGATCTTCTCTCGGATATTCTTATGTTCACACTGATGTACAAGTGAATTTACCAGGAAGAAGACTAAATATCATGATATGGTATCTTGAATGAAGTTACATTGACTCTTGTACCAGTGGTCGCTACAGCCGGGTGCTTAAATGAGTACTTGAAAAATATTGTGATTTTTCATTTAAATGGAGTTTCTGTGAGCCATAACAGTATCCTGTGTCATCATGACATTAGCAAAGGATCTAAGAATTAGAGAGCATGAATGTCAACACCTGTTTCATGTTTACTTTTCAGGATCGAGAAAATGCTGCAGAGAAGTTAATACACGTGTATGTTTAATAGCTAGAGTGCACAGTGCATATAGTAGGTGCTTTATTTTGAGTGACTACTGAAACAGATGATATCATGCCGTTAAATTTTTTGTATGGAATCTTTGAAGTCTGAAAATGTCTATGTGATCTGAATGTCTTAGGAATCTGCCTCTTGTTAAACTAATGTTTTGGTGATAAAAATGCAGCCTATAAATGATTTGGATTTCCATCCACAAAACACTGTTCTGATATCTGGGGGCAAAGATCACACAATTAAGTATGGCTTAGTCCCTTGTAATCAAATAGGTGTCTTCATTAATTTATTTCCTTTATAATAGTTCATTTTCAAAATTGTTATACTGTTTGCCAATTATGGTAAGTACTTTATTCCCAGTCCCTTTTCAAATGATTTTGTAAAGCCAATAGAATTACCATTTTGGTTTAGAAGAAAATGAAACCGAACTCACATTTTCTACTCGGTGCTTATTAACAATTTCAGGTTCTTTGATTTTTCCAAAGCTACTGCAAAGAGAGCATTCAGAGTTATACAGGTTTTTTCATTTTGGTCATTTTTATATAGATTTAAGTGTGCTTTCCATCATGGCAGTAGATTTTGAGACTTAGGGATTTGTTGACTTATTTTAATACATTTTATTTTTGCAATGACACAGGATACTCACAATGTGCGTTCTGTATCTTTTCATCCTTCTGGGGATTTTCTTCTTGCAGGTAACTATTTACTTCATATTATCCATTTTTAATACCTTTTTTGACTTGTTTGATATTATATATGGCACTGCATGAAGAAAGGTATAATCTTGCTCCACTGGACCACAATTGTGCTGTTTACCAGTGGAGAAAGGAATGTATAAGATAGTCAGTAGGATCTTTTGCTCCAATAACTTACAGAGGAATTACTAGCCAGCAGGATCTTTTAGTGGTTTCATTTGTTTTCCCTGTGCTAGGATGAAATGCATTCTTTTCTGTTCCTCCATTGCTTGGTATGTCAACGATGTATTAATGCGTGAATTATTTATTTATTTATTTTTATTGAAAGGTTGAAATGGAAGTACTTTTACTGGAAGTTATATCTTTTATTTACCTTAATTCGTACTGGCATATGGCTACTCACAAGGTTGAAATGGAATGAACACACAGGAACTGACCATCCAATTGCACACTTGTATGATGTCAATACTTTCCAGTGCTATCTATCTGCAAATGTGCCGGAAATCAGCGTTAATGGAGCCATAAATCAGGTAGTCAACTTTCTATATTTTTACGAGGACTTGTTATCCACATGTTACAAATTGGCTTGAGTCCATGGAGGTACTCAATTTGATATTTTATTATGAAGGTGAGATATTCATCCACAGGCAGCATGTATGTTACAGCATCTAAGGATGGTGCTATTCGGTTGTGGGATGGGGTAAGTGCCAATTGTGTGCGATCCATAGTTGGTGCACATGGAACAGTGGAGGCCACCAGCGCAAACTTTACAAAGGATCAAAGGTATGGCTAACAGAATATGCAAACATGCATGTACATTGTTGGTTGCTTTCTAGAGGGAAAATCATGTTAATGCCAGCAAGTTGTTTAACGAATTGTGGATGATGAAAATGCTACAATTATTTAGGAATGTGATTTGAAATATGTGGCTGCAGCTGATATAAAATGTGATAAAGAGGATTATTTTGATGATTGCTGAAACAAGATGTTGATGGTACTAATGACTTAAAATTTGGCAGTATTGTGTTATTTTAGATCTTGAGTGCTTATTTATCATAGGTTGAAATGAATAGCCATGCTATACTTGAATGTCAGAAAGCGCTCAATTTCTAAATCTTAATTGCAACAGGTAGCGAAGGAAAGTACTAGTTTAAGAGATGTAGTTAGAATTTATAGTCATGCATTCAAGAGCAGAATGATAATTACAGTTTATGATGATGCATGAAGAAGCACAAATTTTCTTATGAAATATAATATATCCTTTCTTAGACAACTGGTAATGTAGAATATCTAAGACATTGCTACGTAAAATGGTTAGTCCTTGAGGATGGTTTAGCAGTATGACTGAAGGGGTTACGTTGTAGGTTTGTTCTTTCTTGTGGAAAGGATTCTACTGTGAAGCTCTGGGAAGTAGGTAGTGGAAGATTAGTCAAGCAATATCTTGGAGCTACACGTACACAATTGCGGTGCCAGGTACATAAAAATGGCCGTCTTTTGGAATTAACTGTCTATTAATTCTTCTGCCTTCTGTTCTGTTTACCCTCATTCAAATACTGCTTGTTGATCAAAATTTATGCCGAAACCGTCCTTGGCAAAAGATACTGTTCTTAGCTCACAAGCATTTTATGCATATTATCCGCAGGCTGTGTTTAATGATACAGAAGAGTTTGTGATATCCATTGATGAGCCAAGCAATGAGGTTTGTCGAACAGATAAGTTAACTAACAATGTCCCTTCATTCATTAGACATTTAAATATAAATCTTTTATGGATGCAGATTGTTATCTGGGATGCATTAACAGCTGAGAAAGTGGCAAGGTGGCCATCCAACCATATTGGTGCACCTCGCTGGATTGAGCATTCTTCAGCAGAGGCTGCCTTCGTTACATGTGGGACTGACCGGTCAGTCCGTTTCTGGAAGGAGACTCTGTAGGGAGATGGAAGGTGAGTCGATGATGAAAAGTCATGCAGATTGAGCAGTCAATTTACTGGGAACAATCTTTCTGCGAAAAAGAGTAATGATGGGAATGCATGGATTTGATTACAACTTTTTGGTGCCTGGCATATCTTGAAATTCCGAGGCAAATTCTCCTTTTCATTTCTCCTGCCTTACTACCTCATGAAATCGAATTTTATGAAATGATCTATCTTTTAATTGATTCTATGCTTTCCTTAAAAAAGGATATGACTCGGGTAAAGAGTAGCCTCTGTTAGCAAATTTCGGTTTACTTAACAGGGTGCATGTAAATGCAGTCGGAGTTCTGAGCGCATGGTATAAATTTTTCTTACAGGTGAGATCATAACGGACAATATGGCTGGATATGAAAGAATTTCTTCTGGATTTTCTTAGCCCGTGCTCAACACATCAAGCTTGAAATGAGAATAAGGCTCGTATAGCAGCAGCAGCAGCAGCTTATAAAATAATCATCCAAATATTTTCATTATATCTGCATTATTATTAACATAATCAGCAACACAGATATGTTGTTTTTAATTATATTTTTATTATTTTAATGTTGCAGATATTCAAATGCTGAGAAAATAAAATTTGATAATAAATGGAAACGAGAAATATGGTCCATCATTATTAAATGACATTAGAAACAGTAAAGAAATGATGCAACGAATTTTACCAGTAATAAAAATATTTTATTGTTTATGGCAGATCAGCGTTGGGGGGTGCTTAAATTATTGAAAACATTCCAACAATTTGTACAAAGAGAGCATGAATTTTACTCTGTTACACAAATTTTTAAAATATATAATCGCCTTTAGAAATTCTATTTTACTGCTTGTGTAAAATAAAACAGCGTGTGTATTAGGTCAACGCATGCATATTATTTATTATTACAAATTTTATAGTAAAACCTATCGCTGCATTTAAAATAATAAAATAAAAGTAGATTTTTTTTTTACAAACCAAAACAATCCATCCCTATCATCATCATCAAATGCGAATGAGCATTCATCTGGTCCACAAATAGACAATTCCGAAGCACAATCTCAAACATCTCATCAATTTTCTCACAAGATTCATCAAAATTATAGCAACATCTCACACCATTCATTCATAGTCTATTATTAAGCTTCAAGCAAACGGAGAGGCTTCTACCACTACATAGGCATAGCATAGCATAGCAAAATGAACCACCAACACACACACAAGTACATGTAAATTTAGTCTGATTATTTTCCCCGCCAGATTGGTGGGTCTGGCAGGATTGAGAGATAGAACCAACAGCAGATCAACCTGAACATTAAAAACCTGACCTCTAAGATTAACAATTTCATTCCAATTTACATTAACCTAAATACATACATATCCCCTTTTCCCTTGTCCCATCTACTGATCATGGGCTCCATCATTCCAAGTATAGGAACGCCCAGCCAGAGTAACAAAAATTTTGAAACAAATCAAAGTGGAGCTCAGAGTATACCTTAAACAAAATTTTATTTTCTAATTTTATCACTGCTAAAATGATAACAACTGGAATGTAAAAACAACAATAAACATACAAAAACAGAATACCAAAGTTTGGAATAACAACTTGATTCAAATTTCTTATCACCTTGGCAATTGCACATTGCTTATCAAAATTTAGGCAAAGATCAAACGCTTCATCGCATCATTGTGCGTTTTGGCTTCTTCACGAAACTTAGTCGGATTTGCTTAAGACGTCTTCTCTTTCTTGCCATTTTCTCAGGCAATGTCTCTCTCTTCTTTTCTTTCTTCACAGCCTTTGGGTTCTTCAGATACCTCGGCTCCACCCTATACTCTTTGGGTGTAACCTGAACTCCATTCTTCAATGCCTCATCGAACAGAGCATTTGCTTTATCAACTCGATTATGAGCAGCCCATTTGCCCATTAACAAATCATATGTCTTAATCCCTGGTTTGCACCCATTCGCCTTCATCTTCTCAAACACACTCATAGCATGCTCAACCCTCTCAATCCCACACAGTATCTTCAAGAACCCATAATATGCTTTCTTATCAATCACATAACCGGCACTTTTCATTCTATCAATCATTTCATCACCTTCTCCAACCCTTGCTGCCTGATACAAACTACTAATCAAAACAAGAAACGTAGTTTCATTTGGATAACAACCCCACTCTCCCATCCTATAAAACAACTTCATTGCATCCTCAGTTCTCCTAATCTTGCACAAGTTAGTAATTAACACATTGAATGTCTCCACATTTCTTGGAACACCATAATAATCCATATCCACCAGCACCTTCTCAGCCTCCGAATCAAGCCTAAATGGATCCTTTTTCCTGCAAAGCTTACAAACGCAATCAAGAATAGAATTATAAGCCATTGTACCAAGCTCAAAACCTCCTCTGTACATTTCCCCAGCCAATCTTTTTGCCTCGTCAAGCTTACCATCAACACACCAACCTCTAATCAATAAATCACATATTTTATCATCAGGGAATATCTCATTAGCCGTGCTTTTGACCAGTTTTTCAGCATAACTAGCACACCCATTTTCACACAACTTTTCTACAACCAATCTAAGCGAATCTTTATGGCGTTTAAACCCATAATCACTCTCCATTCTCTCAAAAAACCCCAAAATTTGTGCGGGCCGACCAGCCCGAACCAATCTATCAATGTAAGATTCCAGAGTTTTAGGTCCCAAGACCTCCTTATTGTGAACAAGAATTTTGTGAATTGCTTTGAAATCCTTTCTGCGACCGAAATAATCGGTGAAAAAGGACATCGTTTCATCAGTGTGAGAAAAGTTAGTATTCTGAGTAAGCCACTGATTAAACCCTAGAACTGTACGGCCAGCTTCAGGGGAAAAATTGAGCGTGGAAGATACCATGGAAGGCGTCGGCGTAATATGGGAGAAGTTGAGGTGGAATCTTTGCGAAACGGGCAATGGCTCTGCGTCAGGATTGTCGAGAAGCACTCTAGAGAAAGAGCGAGCGATTTCTTGATCTGGATCATCTGGGGTTTCGAAGTTTGTGGTGGATTCGGAAGAGAAGGGCTTAGACTGTAAATTAAGGTAATGGGCAGGGGAAAAACGGGAAGGAAAAATGGATTGTAGAGAAAAGAGGCGGTGGGACTGTGGAGGTGATGGCAATGATAGGTGGTGAAGTAGGAGTCTGCGAAGTTGGAATTGCAGAGATGTTGTTGAAGGAGGCATTTTGTTTTGCTTTGTTTTGTTTTCTTCAGAAAGCACACGAGGAAGAATCAAGCAGAGGGTTGGTCTGAGGTGGAATGAAAGGAATTGAGAGATTTGGGCCTCATAATTTGGGTTTAAGGGACAAGTCCAACCCAAGACTTTGAGGTTCAGATGAGATTCGTATTGGTTTGGAATTGGAAGGATCAAAATTTCTTTCTTTGTTATTGTTTATTTTCCTCCATTAATGAAACGAGGGACAATTACATAGAAGGAATCACGAAGAAACAATCGAGATTTGTGATTGGGATTGGATTCTTTGATATATTTGGGCGTAATCTTCTCTGAGTGGGCCTGCAGAAATACCGTATAGGCTGACATACGACCCTTTTAAGGTGCAGACATCTGCGTGGTCTAGATGCAGATCCGTGAAGCCCAAAGGGAATTTACTAGCCTGGGTCTTACATGTGGTATTAATTTAAAAAAAAATATGTGTGAAGCCCAAAATTAAATTCAGGTTTTGGGTGAAAGGTGTTCGCGCTGTGTGTGAAGAGCCTTAATGCAAATTTGGGATGGCTACTTAATTCATCTTTTCAACTCTTTACAGGTGAGAAGATGTAGTCTATGAGAAAATGCTTGCCTGACATTCAAAAGCACTTTTGTGCAATCCCAATCACATAAGTAAATCCACTGTCAAACTAGTTCTTTAAAACTTCGTTTTGTATTGGATTGTGGTAACTTTTAAATTAATAATCATAATGACATGTAAATATTGAAAAAAAAAAAGATTAAAAAATTTAAAATAAAAATTATGTTACCAAATATATATATATATATATATAATTTTGCTTCAAAAGAACTAGTAGAAGCACCACGATTTCAAATGAAACCTCAATATAATTGTGTGGACTCTCACCTATTAGTTGGGTGGTGGTCATTTTGTTGTTGTTATTCAAGAGTAAGAGTTCAAACCAACACAACCTTTGAAGGAAGAATATCTTCCTTAATATTTGATGAGAATAAAAATTACCCATGTGAGCATACATATCTATATTAAAAATAATTTCACACGACTTAGAGCAGGTCTTAACAGATTTCTAACCTAGAAAGGGGTATTTTATCAATCAAATACACAAAATAAAATATCACCCTAACCTACAAATTGAAAGACATGCCCATGAAACTTGAAACAAATAATATTAACCTAAAATAAATATTACTTATGCTGTTGCGTGTGTTAGCATTGCATTAATGTCAACAATCTAAAATTAATGTTGTTATAACACCATTTCATCATTGATGAATGTTACATCACTTGAGATGAAAATGTGAGATACAAATTTGGGATGTCCAGCATTATTCATAGTTAATTATAGTAGAGTTTTATCAATCATAATAATAACAATGATCAAAACAAGTGATAAGACATTAATTTAAAAATATATATATTTTCTAAATTAATATATATATATATATATATAATTTCCCTAGTACTAGGAGGTCGGCATGGATGGAGACCCTAAGAGATTTCGACTCACTAACTAGTCATAGATTCACATCCCCTAAACTCAGAATTATATTCATAGATTTCATGATGTTGGTAAACTATCTTAGTTGGTGCAAACTTACATGTTGTACTATATTTTGAGTCATGCCCTATACTTGTTATATGTTTGACTATAGTACTTGCTACTTCACAGTCAGTCAATTTAAAGAAAAATAAAAACTAGGTATAAGATGCTATTATTGACTGAGGATTTTCCAAAGATTTAGTCCACATGCTCATCGTGGTCTAAGTAATAACCCAAAAAGAGAAATGTCTTGTATGATAATCAATGTTAAATATAGCAACTAATCTAAAGTCTTTATAAGAAGTTTGTAAAATGTAACTATCAGTCAAAATCTTCTGCGATATGGGAATGTCTTTATCCCAGCTGCCCGTGGCTTTATCCGAATTTCTATGATCGAACTAGCCCCTTTTTAAGTAATCAATCATGGATACGATCTAATGTGAATTTTCCTGACAAAATCATCACAGAAATTCCAACCTACAAACTCTTTGAATGACAAATTATATCTCAGGAGAACTGACCACAAATACTTCGGTGAAAACCTACAATTTGGCACAAAAAGGATTCTTGTTGAAATCGGGAATGTCTTCAACATTAAAGGTTTCCTGGTCTTAGAAACGATGATATTAATGACTCTAAGAACATTTGACCTAGCTAGCTGTTAGGGAAAATCTATTAATAGTCATCTAGCATGCTGCATGTTCACATGATGTCAATCAATTATACTGGAAGCTGCTTCGAATTTTGCTTCTCCATTTCTAAGTCAAGAAAATACAAAGAAAAGTTGAGCAACTAAAGAAATTAATTAATTGTACACTTGGGAATAATATGACATTGTTTGTATATGTATGGATCACGTATAAAACATGATGAAAGAGTTCGCGTTCATCTAATTTATTATTATTATTATTTTTTAGTTGGCATGTAATTAAATATTAAGATGCTTAATTAATGAGGATAATTTGTGGTAGGTGATAATTTTAAGACAAATATTAATTCAAACAAATTAACAATGTAATTAAATATGTATGCGAATGATGGTGGTGTTGGCGGATTGATAATAAGTAATCAAGCTTTAATTGCCCAAGCTGATTGTAGTCCACAGCTAATACAAAAGATAATATACAACAGAGTTTTAAGAGAGGGAATATAAGTGTCATTTCTTCTAATTAGAAGAAACTTCATTAATTAATATTTGTATATATATATAAAGTATGAATTAGTGCTATTATGCTTAACCAAGTGATTCACACTATAATTAGTCTTATAATTAAATTAGATTATATAAATGCTCTCTCTTGGATGGGGATGAATGATTATCATAATTAATTCTCATCTGTCATCATTATAATCACATATAATGGAAGAGATTATAAAGCTAGAGGGTAATAAATTAGGTGTGAACTAGGGCATGTGGATCCCATCTTACATTTGCACTAAGCATATCTATACTAAATAAATAAAAAAGCATGAGAAATGGATCGAATATTTTATGAGCATGAGGTACAGTCTTTTAATTTTTATAAGTTTAAAGTATGAAACCTTTGATGCCGCCAATACCAAGAAATATTTTCATTGAATTTTTATCTTTCTGATCTGCACCCTGCGAAGAAGGTCAGTCTTATTATCCCCCAGCACAATACCCCATTGATTGCTCAATCAACATAATTAATCTTAATTAGGCTACCACCGATTGAATTAATTAATTAGAAGCATACACATACATCTGCTTTTCCACTTTAATGTATTTCTTTTACATGTGTTGGAGAAGCATCGAACAAGAGAATATTATGATGACGATCTTACCAAATCATCCACCTAATTGTTGCTACGTTTGCAATCTAAAATTGAAAATAAAAAAAAAAATTTAATTAATTATGTGTTTTAATTGCTAAGCTAGTACAAGATATTTTGATATCCACAATGGGCTACAGAAGCGTGGCTACATTAGGGTTATGGTGGTGAGTGATGATTCGTTCAAATGCTTTTGTTCTAGGGTTTTCTTTCAATCGTCCCTTTTGTTTTCAGGCTGACTAGGGCAGCACTACTTTGGTATCATATACTAATTGTTTATTTCTAATCTTTTTTCTCCCTAAATCATGGCTTCCTCAAGGCAAGCATGAGGGTCGTGGTGGGCCTCACGTGGTTGTAATCTAGACATATATCTGCCGCCCACTCGCTGCGCAGGTTCGTCTAATTAGCTAGCTAGGTTTTGTGATTCTCAGACTGTTTTCACAAACACCTTTTGTAATAATATCTATTTTAATAAGTTATTTGCTCATTCATACGTACACTCAGTGTAGATTTGAATCGGATAGTTGGGTGGTGGAAACAGACACAGGGATATGTTCTAATATCTAGCAACTTCGATCTGAGAATCACAAGGGGCTTTGTTCACTTGAATACATAATGTAATAATTTATTCTGTTTTAAGATTATGATCAAAACTATTATATTTGATCATTAACATCAGGTATGAAATCAAAAGAGTATACACACCACACAGAGAGACTTAATCAGATGTTATATTAAGAAAGAAAACTAAAGAAAAAGAGATAAGGAGAAGAAAATAAAATGAGAATACAACAACTAAATCTAGCATCTATAAAATTAAAAGATATCCTTAATTAAAAATTATTTTTCAAGTCGAGGTGGTAGACCTGGAAAGTTTTGACCGAAATCAATTAATTAATGGTCAAAGGAATACTCCTTTTATATTTTTGATTAGTGTCTTGAATTCAAAAAATTAACATATTTGGCATAAACATAATCAGCATTTTCATTATTCGAAATATTTTTTCTTTATGGAGAATTTTAAAAACAGTTACAGATCTTTTCATTGTAGCATATATCAATAGTTATGTGTCTGTAATACCACCGCATCCATAGAATATATATACGGAGAAAGAGGCCTTGTGTAAGGATATGCGGTTTGCAGCAACGAGTTCATTTGATTTGCTTTTTCGTGCTTTGCCCAACCACATATTCCTATTGCATATATTATGTGTAAAAAATTGAGTGGACAGACTTGAAAGACAGTGGAAAGGAATATATGGGAATTGTTTTGTGACAGCCAGAAAGCTACATAAAGAGAACCGAAACCCAAGTTGCATATATTTTTGCTCCAGAGGATATAACGAAGAAACAAAAATAATAATATTAGAGTGTGTTCGATATTATTAATTTTTATTTAATTTTAAAAATTTAGTAAAAAGAAATTGTTCAATAACGCTAAATTTTTTTATTAACATTTAATCCTTAATAATTTTCTCCCGTAACAATTATAACACTTACTGCAAAGTTATAATCCTGCAATGTCAAGTATGTTCTTAATTAAATCTAGGCATCGTATGTATGCATCGAAGTCGAACCTTTCTTTACAGGTTGGAGCTAAAAAGGATGAAAGCTTTTTCAGCATAGACAGTACACCTACGAAAAATTTATATTCTTGGGAAGGATAGGCATTCCTGCAAAAGAGGTGAGCCGTATATATCACATCCTTGTTTGGCTTAGCTAGGTTCTTATTCCTCAATCATTTTAAAGATTCTATAATTTTATCGTGGGTGCATGATCAAATCAAAAAGAAATTCTTTGTTTGATTAATTACAGCCTTAATTAAGGAATATTTTTCTTTTCTTTTCTTTTCTTTAAGCTTAGTAAACATAACACTTCAATTAAGCAAGCTTTTTCTTTCTTTAAATTTAATTCTCATTCAAAAAGGATATAGAATAAAGTAAAAGACATGGTTAATAAATATGATGTTAACCAATGGATGAGATCCCCGGTGAAAGAAGAATATTAAAAATAATATCTCTCATTATTCATCAAATTCTTCAGATTACAATACATTGCGATTGTGTGTAGTGTGTACAAGTATCTAAAGACAAAAGATTGGTAGTTAGTTCCTAACTTCACATAATTTTTACACTAATTTTTGAACTACTAAATTAATGTATTTTTAATTATTGATATTAAATATTCATTCAAAGAAGATTAATCTATTAACATATAAATAATATAAAAAAATTATAAAAATAAAAAGTTAAGAATCTTGATCTAACCCTTGTATTATTCCTAAATATGTAAGAATAGTTTCTTGGACCACCCACCATGCATGCAATCTTTTAATTTGCACCTGAGAATTAAGTAAGTTTAAATTTTGCTCAATTATCAGTAACATACACACATACATACATGCATACCTACATGATTATGAACTTAGAATATAATAATAAGTGAGGGGGTGGTAATTAAGAATGTTTTTGATTTTGTCAGGCTTAATTATAGTGAGAATTTAAGACCCCCTAAATTAATTATAATTAATTAAGGTAGCGCGCAAAAGAATCAATTCAGGTAGTTTCCATCAACTGGACCACATGCACTGCTTGTGTCTCAATTATATTGTGGAAAACAATTATTATCAGTAAGTTATAGATTGATTAAGACTGATCACTGCTTTTTATAACTCGTTGTTCACATTTGCATTTCATCTCATTAATCCTTTTCAGTTGTATTCTCAGCTTGCTAAGGTTTAAGCACAATTAATGGATAACAATACTACATTAATATTCCCCATTATTACCATTATAAATATTTGGGTATTACTAATTGCTTATTTCTTCTAATAATTTTAATCTTTTAAATTTTATTTTATTTTTTAACATTTTTACATATTTGAAAATCAACACTCCTTATTGTATGCAAATCAAAACGAAGAATTTTTTTTTTCTTCGCACTAGACTAAGAATTAATTTTTTTAATTTTAATCTTAATATATTCTTTATTTTTTTTAACATTTTCACACATCTTAAAATCAATTTACCTCATACACAAATCAAAATTTTTTTAAAAAAAAAATGCTTCGATTTAGGTTGGTGTGACTCCATCTACCTCATAAACAAATTGAAATTTAAAAAAAAAAATTCTTCAAGTTAGGTTGGTGTGAGGAGAATCTTTTATCAGACTATCCCCTTAAAAAATTAATGTATCCTACTTAATTATAATAGAGATTATATATATTGCAATCATAAGTAAGTTATGTTCAATAAAGAAGGAAATATTTGGATATATATATATATATATAATCAAAATTATCTTTAAAAAAATAAAAATATACAAAGAACGTATAGACGCAGGAAGCAATTTTCATGTATTATTGGTCGCAATGGGAAAAGCAAGAGCAGCTTCTTCTTCAGCCCTCCTGCATGGGGCACCTGCTTTTGTTTTAAAGTGCCTACCTGCTCACAACACAGTTTACTGCACCTATGAATTATAAACTATATGAATATTTCATGGAAGGAGCATGACTGACTACATGAAATTAATGTTCCATCCAATACTGGATTCCAATTTTTATCTGGACCTTTCAAAAGCAAGCATACATACATACATATATATATATATATATATATATATCACGAGAACCTATATAAAGTAAACCAAATATGGAAATAGCACAAGATATGTAAATATAGCAGAAACAAAAATTATTCCGAATATATAAGACAACATCTGTAAACAAATGCAGCAAAGTTCCATGCTTAGTTAGATATATGTATGTATGTATGTATGTAAGAGTGTGTGTATATATATATGTAGAATTTTAAGGTTCAAAATCCTTGTCCAAATAAAACCAACAAAGCTTTCCACTTCATTCAAATATCAAACGATTAATTGATACAAAGACGTTGACATATAGACGTTGTGTTTTTATGCACAAATTTTACCACATACTTTTGTTACAATCCACAACACAACTTATTTTGGAGTAAAAAGCTTTTGCAAATACTAGAAATCAAAATCCAAACTTTAGTACTACTTTTAATAGTGGAGCAAGCAAAACCTAAAAGCACTCCATGAAATCACTCTTAAACTTAACCCACATCATCAAGCAGAAACCCTAGGAACAGCTTTGCAGACCAGAGAGTTCTTCATCTCCAAAGAAAGCTTCAAGCATTCAGATAGATCTACGCCAGCAGCAGCATCATCTGTGGGTACCCATTTGAAGCTCTGAAGCAACTGTGCTAGCCACAGCTCCACAGTGGCTAACCCCATGGCTTTCCCTGGACACACTCGTCTTCCTGAACCAAATGGAGCCAGCCTGAGATTAGACCCTAAAATGGCCACATCTTCATTCATAAACCTCTCCGGCTTGAATTCATTTGCCTCGGGCCAGACCCCTTCGTCGTGCGTTATAGCCCACATGTTTACCATGGCGGTCGTGCCGGCCGGGACTAAGTGTTGGCCTATATGTGTGTCGTGAATGGCCAGTCTTGCCCAGGAAAGAAGGGGACCTGTGGGATGCATTCTTAGGGTTTCTTTCACAATGGCATGGAGGAACGGGAGGTTCTGGAGATCGGAATCGGAGACTAATCGGGCGGTGCCGACGATGGTGTCGATTTCGGTTTGGGCTTTGGCTTGGATATCTGGGTGCAGGACCATTCTTGCAAGAATCCACTCTAGGAGAATTGCCACTGTATCAGTACCTCTGAAGATCATTTCCTGGAATAAACGAAAGATATTATTATTTGTTGTGAACTCATTTATCCAAAGGATTTTAACGAAGGGTTTGATTAATAAGATAATTAAGATGAAGGGTTAATATCAAGGTTTGATTTGGATCATTAATTTCTAATCTAAAGAAAGGAATAAGACAAGAAAAGAGAATTAAAGTGAGAGTTGTCAAGAGAAATTAAAGAAGAAGGAAGAAATATTCAGATTCTCAACTTCTTTGAATAGCCAAAAAGAGAATAACAAATTAAAAAAAATCCAACCGTATCAAAGCATCTGCATAATAGATTTCGTAGAAAGATCAAAAAAAATTAAAAAAAAATAGTCAAGAAATAATGAGATCGAGAAAACCCTAGCTCCTCAGTGCAGTAGTCTAATATAAACAAATCGTAACAAGAAGATTGTCTTGAATTAATCAAAGAAGCGATAAAATTAAAAAGAAAAATATACCCATAAAACAGCAATCATATCAGAATCAGCGAGCCTGTTTTCTTCTTCCAAATCAAGCAGAACATCAACAAAATCACAGTCATAACGAACTCCAATATTCTGAAACCTTTTCACCCTGTGTTCTTCAATGATCTGGCGAACAAAAGTATTTACTTTAGCCACCAATTTTCGACTTCTTTTTCTGACTCCTTGCAAATCCAACCAACCCAGAAGAGGAAAATGATCACTCCAGTTAAAAATTCCAAGCAACTCATACCCTTCACTCACCAAATTCTCAAGCTCACGCCCATAGAGATTTTCACCAAACTCATAACTCTTTCCAAATACGCTCATCATCACATTGTTCAGTGACCCAAAATGCAAGATTTTTCTCACCTCAACAGCACCATTTTTTTCCATTAAATCTCTTGTCTCACTCACCATTTTTATCCCAATATTCCGACGAAACTTTCCAAAAGCACTGATTCTTTTAGGACTAAACAAATGTGTTGCTGAGATTCTCCTCAGATTCCTCCAGTACTCACCAAATGGAGCAAACCCCATTGCTCTGTGAAACAGAAGCTCATAAGCTGATTCCTTAACGGGTCGATCAGCAAAAGCTGAGCTGTTTAAAATCTCTTTAGCAGTATCAGAGTTACTGGATATTACGAAACGAGTGAACCCAACAGAAAAAGCCATCAATGGCTTGGCGTTGAAGGAGTGAGCCATCTTGGCAAGAACTCTATGAGTCAGAGAACCAGTGAAAGCCAAGACCAACCCAATAATGGGAAGACCAGAAGGACCAGGAATGGCAATTCGGGTCTGGGTTCTGACCCGGGTCTTGTAAAGAGCCCAAGCCAAGCCACCTGGGGCTAGAAAGAAAGAGAAAATTGAGACAAAAAGAAGGAAACAGAGAAAACTGAAAAATGGCAGAGAACCAGTTGAGAAAACAAACGGAAGAAAGTTCTCAGTCGACATATTAACAGTTCTTGTTGAAAACAAAACAAATGAAAGATAAAAATGTGATTTTGTGATAAGTTTTCGGTGGGAATTTGTTCAGGTAAGAAGAATGGAGAAACAGAGGGAGATACGACACAGAGAAGAAAAGAGAAGAGAACAGAAAACTGCAGTGGAAGAGGAGGAAGGGGAGAGAGCATCTATATAGAAGTTAACGAGAAAATTCAGACAAAATTTATTAACCAAGGTTCATAAACCATGGTTTAATTAACTTAAGCAAGAGGAACCGTAACGGAAAAACTCAAAGGTTGAAGCACAATTGCCGCAACAATAATAGAATAAAGATAAGATTAATTTCAGTTGACTCCCTGTAGAATTTATAATTTTAATATTCTCTTAAATGTATATAGTACATATCACCCCCACCCCAACCGTCACCATTTGTTTCCAATGATCACAATTCGCTGACCAACATAATCCTTGATTGTTGTCAACTTTTTGATTTTTATCTTTCCCATTTTTCTAATTTTTTTGTTATAATTTTTCTGGCCAAATACTTATAATGACCATGATAGGTAGTTTACAATATGCTTGCAAGGGCTCCCCATGAGCCCAATATATTTTTTTAAGTTTTGAGATCAATTTTAATTATAATGATTATGGGTGTCAATTTTAATTGATAGAATTTGATTTATGTTTATTGAATATTAAATGAAGAAATAAATTAAATTAACTCTAAATTAATGAAATTTAACAGCATCAAATAAAAAAATAGGAGTACATTGCTGCCTTATAACAAACTAAGGGGTAAGAGGAATATTACCTAGATTAGTAGTGGAGTGAAATGAAATTGACCCTACTGGGGTAACGGCGCCGCCTTGCCGTTCCCGTACAATGGGACTCACTCGTTACCCTTTTATTCTTTCTTTATTTAACTGTAAAAATTCTGTTTAATTACCTGGACTTCTTGTTTCATAACTTTTCCTCTTCATATCCACTTCACTACCTGTCTCTCATCCACCCAAAACCTTCGCAACCCATCAAATTAATTATTATTTTTTGTCTTTTTTTATTTAATATTTTTTAATTAAAGAAGTCGATAATTGAAGATCCATGATTGGGTAATCTCTCAAAGATTATGAAATATGATTTATATAAATAATAAAAATTTGGTCATTTTCTTAGTTGAAACGAATGCAGCTAGTTCATCAGTTACTAACAAAATCAAGAACCAACAAGAAAGTGTGAAGCAAGATGAGCCACGTCAACTTGCAAATAATTAACCCTGTATAAAATTAAAGCAACAATAATCACCATGTATATACATCTCTTTTACTAACCATAAATTCCGAGATAATTTAAAAATAATTAATTAGTTTAAATTTTAAAATTTAACTTATTCTTTTATCTTAATATTAAATTTAATAAAAATTACATATTAAAAATTGACTTTAAATTTTTAAAATCTACGAACAACAACATCGTAAAGTAATAATTAAATTAAATATAATAATTAAGATAAAAAAAAAACTAAATGTCTTTTGATTATTTATACATGTAAAATAATGTAATTATTTTATGAAATATAGAAATCAAAGCATCTCGTGATGGTGCTGTCGGGAAATTTTCCTACATGTTTAAAGATCCCGTATGGATCGGAAAAAGTGTGTTGATAATTATTAAGTAGATACGTATGAATATGTGATGGCCGGGATGGAGCTCCTGATTTATAATTAAGCATCATCAATATTTGGTTAAACCCACTATTAATAATGTATTAGGTATTAATAACTCATGGTACGATACCATTATTGTTTCAACTTTCTCCAAAGTTTATAGTTGTCAAATAAATTGTGGCCACATTTAAGTTTCTTAATCATAATTATATAAATTTATTGTGGTCTCAAATAATTTGTCATGTCTAATTTATAATCGTAATGACAAGAAAGGCATATGGTGGAGGACATTATGGGGCTCATGCGATGTTAAATAATTCAAGCATTGTCCTAATTAGTTCCTCAAATTAACGTGGTGGATTGTCCAATTTTTACTTTGTAATTAATGTGGCCCATCAAAGATTGAACCATTCATATGCTTGTGATGTACTTTTATATTTTTTTAACACGAATTTTGAAATATATAACAAATAAATTAAAATATTAATATAAAACTTAAAATAATTAACAAAAGAATTTAAAATATAAAAATTAAAATAATTAACGTCAAAATTTAAAATATATAATAAAAAATTAAAATAATTAATAAAAAAATTTAAAAAAAAAATTGAATGTAAAATATATAAATTGTATTATAAACAATTCCAAGATTAACTTGCCCTTGGTCAAGGGAGTAATTGTCTTCTGGTTGTAGTAAACTTTTCCCATGCCGTGCTGCCACCAAAATAGATTTTCATGTGGCCGTATTAATTGATTAGTATGCATGAAAACTGTATGTACATATCATCATATATGGATTCCTCGGACGGAGGAGACCAAAGTGCTTGGTATTTTCACAACAAAGTAAACAAATAATAATCAAATTGCCGATGCATCAAGGCATGCACAGCCCACCCTGTCACGCTGCATCGGACTTGGAGACAATTAATGTTTACAGGATTCATTAATGAATCAGGCAAGACAATTCTTTCGTTAAACTTAAGCCTAGTTATAAATAAACTCTTACAGAGTAAATAACAAGAGATCCATGTATGCACTAGATATGTCCAGCCAGAACCGACAAGCCCGCTATGGCATTTGAGAAATGTCTGGCTAGTTGCTCTCTGGGTACGTGTTTTTTACTTGATCTATGGAATTAATGAAGTGTTCTTTGCTTGATCTCTCAGATGATTGCATTCTGTTGTGAATAATTTTATTACCTGTAACATCAGAAATTCAATTCATAATATTACAACAGCATGATTTGAATTCTTGCTGACTATAACTTGGAGACTCTGCTTAAGACAAGAATTCAAACTCTTAATTCACAATTTTAAGAAAAGTAATAAACCCAGCTGATCATGTTGCATGTTGGTGGACTGAAAACATAACCTTGTTGACATTTTAATGTCTCAAGTACAAGCACTTGTACAATACACACGCACGCACTTGTTCTGACAGCTACACAAAGCATAAAATGTACTGTACAATATTACCTGATACTCTGTTGTTACATTAATATTAAAGAATGTATGTGAATTAACTATAATACTCTTAAATCTGTAAATAAATATAGAATTATATTTTTATCTAAAAAATATGGTCACAAATGTCGCACTTTCTTTTCCCTTTTTTTTTTTTTTTTGGGGTACTCTTTTCTTTATTTAAAACATAAACAAAGAAGCTTGTTAATTTAGATAATGAGAATATCTTGTGAGATAATACACAGAAAGATCTTACCTGCAACTCCAATACGATCATGCTGGCTACCTCAATTTTAGCAGCAATACACACACACACACACACACACTTCAAATTCTCTTTCTCTCTTCCCCTTTGCTATGGCTATGCCTGTGATAAATATTAAATCATATTTGAGCTGCTGGAAGATCTCAAGACATTTGCCATTTGTTTGACCGAATCTAACACATATAAGAGGACAAAGGGCATGATTATTGATTGTTTACAAGTGAATGAATAACACCTATATTCTTTTTCCCTATTGGCAAGACTACTTTACAACTATATATTGTATAGTACAGTTGTCCCAATTTTTTGTTACATTTCTTTTAAATAGTTTCTAGCTTTTACATTATAATTTGAGAATTTTAAAAATAATAAAACAAAAATAATTATAGCGTGTAAAAGAAAAAAATTTCAAAATTTTGGAACGAATATACAATACAATAAATTTATGAAAGCAATAACATGACTCTCGGCTTATACCACTTGGTTACTTGGTAGAGTATCAAGTTCCTCAACTTCAAAATAACCAAAAATTAAAAAAAAAAAAATTTGTAAGCTTTTGGTTGAACTAAAATATGTAGTTAAATATTTTGCTATAGTCAGAGAGATATCATGTAAAATAAAAAAATTTCTAATAGTTATTACATAGATGCAAGCATCGCCGAATAAAAAACGATCATAAATGTAAGGGTGGATAAAATTCTATTTGATTTTCATAAAATGCAAGGTGTAAAATTTGTCTTATGTTAAAAAAGTAATTTTTTTTTTTTACTTATATATTAAAATCAATATAAATAATAGTATTTTAATATGATATAATCACTTACAAATAATTCAAACATAAGTATAACGATAAAATTAAAAAAAAAAAGAGTCAATTTTGATTTAAGTTTTTATTTTAGCAATTCAAACTAAAACTAGGATCAAAATTATTAAATTTTAAAGTAATAAATCGATAAATAAATTGAAACCATCTAAAATAGATCAAATGAGTCAATTTAATTTATTAAATTCTTTCAATTTCAGCCCACCCTTATAGAAATCAATCCTACATTTCATTTTATGGCATAATTTATATATTTATTCTTATTTCTAATGTTGATAAAGATAATATTGACTCGCATCTTAACAGGAACATTGTCAAAGTATGCATTTAGCCAAACTATAAATTTGGAAATATTTTCCTAAGTTTTAGTGAGTGCAATAATATTTATGCTTTGTTTGGCAGAGAGCTATATTAAGCACAAAAAATAGTAAACATTAATTATTTATATAAAAAAAAGTAAATTTTATATTATTAAATATTTTTTAATTTTAATTTTAAAATACAACATAAATATCACTATCTGAATTGAAGCCTTACAATTATATTTACACTTTATTAACTGAATTAAGTTGAGGACAACGGTAAAACTAATAATTAAAGTAGCAAATAGTTCAGGGCAACTTAGGGCATATACAAAGGCTAAAGTAGATGAAATGGAATATATGGTCTAGTGGTCTACACTTTGGAAGCAATTGGATCCATGATAAATTTTGTGTCATAGCCCAGCCCACCCATTCTGCCCAGTGTTTGTTTATTATTCGAGTATACTTAAGAATACCCAACTTTATGAGTTAATCAATTGCATCATAAACTTTCAATTAGAATAATTTTGGATGTTGCGACTAATTAGCCCTTCGTTATCTAATTGCGGAAAGACACATTACTCCGTATACAAATTTAAGATTCTTCTTGGAAATTATAGTGTTGTTTAGCTTATAATATTTGGCAATTTTTCTACTAATAATGGTTTTTCTTTTTAATTTTATACCCCTTCTAATAAATTACATTGATTGTGTATTGGAATTGTAGGGAGCAAAGAATTGCTGGCTATTCAAATAGAGTATGCATTATTTTATGGATGTAGTTATAAAACTCTTAATTATGGAATGCACAATAACTTACCTCAAACCAAGTTAGTGGACCACAATAAAAAATGAATTAGAGGCAATGCTCTCGACGAATTTAAATAAAGGCATGGTCAGGCATCGAGCCAGACAACACTCAACCCTGAAGACACGTTGATGTCTTAGGAATATAATATTAGCAGTTAAAATTGCCAACATATCAATTGAAATGCTTATAATATCTATAAAATTAAAGTTTGAATTTATTTATATATTTTCATAAACACATAAAATACCAAAAACCCATATATCTCATATATGCATGAAATGACATTTAGATGAGTTCAATTAATACTAAATTGATAAGGGATAATTATTTATCTCTAATTGTGTGTGGAAATACCATAATTTACACTACCAAAAACTTTAGAATTTTGCTTGGCCGAATTAGGAGGAAGGGTATTTTATTTTGCTTGCAAAATTGCACAATTTTACAAAGTAAATATGTATATATGCTTGAAATACCTATATTCCCTCCTCTCTGTTTTCTGTATCTCTGATGATCTATGCTCATGGGGATCCATTCTTTAACCAAAGATCATGCTTATCAAACACTGTTATAGAGATTCAATACATGATTTTTCCCAACTTTCACAGAACTTTTCTCCGGGGTGCATGAAAAGAATGATTGTGTGAAGCAGTTCTTGTTAACGGACTTGAGGGATCATTTGCAGATTGGAGGATATGTAGTCCAAATCACAAGGTAGGGAAATTGTAAGGGATCTTTATGCAAATTCTTTTCTCTGTAACAACCGGTCGGGTCCCTCTGTATAAAACTAAAAATAAAATGCAGGGATCACGAGACTGAAATGTTTCAGATATCAACTGCGGTATCATTACTCTTAAGTGAAATAAACCAGGGGTGAAGTGTGAAAAATGAAAATTGGTTCTGGGCCTTGGCAACTATTATGGCTGATAATCTCAAGGACAGATGTTGTTTTCCAACTTGGTACTTGATACAAAATAAAACGGGAAAGTTGCAACTTGATAGGCATGGCAGATGCAGTACTGCCATACTTTTAATAGTATGGAGCAGATTAGCAGTTCCTTTAAACAGAAATTGTCAGCATAAACTTAGGAAAAGCTCAAGCATTAACTACTGCAGCATTTACAACCAGGCTTTGTTAAAGTAAAGCTAAGCAACTCATCAATTTTTTTTTTTATTTTTTTGTTTCATTTTCCCTTCCAAATCCAATTTACAGTCTCTTAATCCAGGGAATAGGAAGAGGGTCTAAAGCAAGCAATGCTCTCCCTCTCTCCCTCTCTCTCTCTCTCTCTCTCTCTCAACTGTCTGAAAAAAATACCAAATAGCAATAGGTCAGTCAGCCACTAATCTTTATTAATAGGTTGTTTTCACTGCAGCAATAACACTAACAAAACCTTCGGGCTACATTTCCAATTCCAAGTCCAATTAAAGACCCCAAAAATGCATAGAAAGAAAAAAGCAAGGCAGCTTTCTTTGACTATTGACCACTCTTTGTTCCTACTTCCTATCACCAATAAATTCATCCAGGCTTCCCTCCTTGTTTTGTCTTCAATACTATTTTACCCTTCTCGTAACCTTTGACTTATTGTGGAATCCTAAGCTGACCTCTTTAGCCCAATGGTTGGGACCAAACCTAAGTAAAATTGCCACCTTTGTTTCACAAAACAAGATAGAAGTTCAGTCAATCAACACAGGACAGTACAATAACATATCAAAACAGACAACAAAATTAATTAACAGACAATCTATTAACAATATTTGTGTTACTGAAATCTGGTTTTGTTTCAATTTATATTTGCTTACAAATTTAAAATTTTTGCAGGCTACAAAATTTATGTAACTTTGTGTGTGACAATGGATGATGATCTATTAATGTTGCAATATGGTCGCACGCCAAACCAATCCGAATTTGACATCTGTCTTTACGAGTATCCCCGATAGCCTGATGTGGGAGTCCAGCTAAACATGGACCCCGCATAAAGTCATTCCCACCATCTGCCACGTTGCCGGCCACTCAACCCACCCGATTTAATACTCAACCTCCGACAGAGGTGTCAATCAACCGAATTTAGAATAAATATCTTCAAAATCTCATTTACAATCGCTACAAAAAAATTTAATATTTTATTATTAAAATTATTTAAATAAATATTTAGTATATATCAAACTAATATGAATATTTGTTAATTTTAATGAATATTTTTTCTTTTCAATTACATTTATATTGTTATAAATTATTATATTTAAATTTATAATATATATAATTAAATCAATAAATTTTTAATATTAATTTAAAATAATATACATCACTCGCATAAAATATCAATTTTATCGACACAGAATAAAATGATCACTATAATTTTACAAAAAAAAATATATTTATAAATTCACATATAAAAACTATAAAGTATTTAAAAGTGAATTAAAAATATTTATCAAGTATTCTTCAAAAAAATAAATTACAAAGAATATTTATTTTAATAATTTTGTTTAATACTAAAATAAAAAACTCAAAATTTTAAATAATATTTATTCTAATTTTAAAACTAGATGATATTATATTTTGGTTATCTAAATAAAATATAATTTCATAATCTAAATTTTAATATTTTATAAAGTTAATATTATTTTAGATAAATTAATTAACCATTAACTAAATTTTATTGTATTTTTCAAAATTTTACTTATGATTATATTACGTCATTTTAAAATAATTAAATTTATATTTTTTCCTTTGCCCTTACGCAATCATGAAATAATTTAAAAGATTGCATATAGAATGCATGGTATTTAAAAAAAAAAAAATTTTGAAAATAATCATACGTACGACAATAATGTTTAAATTAAAGTGATCATTCTCTATTTTTTATTTATTATTTTTTCATGAATTATTCATATATTTAGTTAAAAGTTATAATTTAATTAAAAACTTTAAAAATTTTAATTTAATTTAAAGTTTTAATTTGTAAATTTTAAGTAAGAGTATATATTTAAAAATAAAATAATAATATATAAAATTTAAATATTTTTAAATTTTATTTTTTATTTTTTCATTTCATACCCGCTAAGAGAGATATTAAACAGGTACCATTAAAAATAATCCCTAGGCTTTTGATTAAAAAAGTAAAAATAAATCACTCGTTGAGGTCTCCTCTCTGGCTCATTAGGCGTTTCATTCTTCCTGTGACACTTGTTAAGTCTCTTGTTTCGTTTTCATTTTTTCTGCATGAACGCAAAATCCACTCCATCCCCAAAATTCCCATTTCTGTATTCTGCCACTTTCTCGAGAAAAATTTTAACTTTCTGAGAACTGGATATTTTTCCTGAAAAAACGAAAACTTAACCAAAAAAAAAAAAATGAGGTGGGAAAAAGTCCCGCTCAAGAATCCACCGGCGCAAGTGGCTCAACAATTAGTATTGAGTGAAATATCTAGTTCAGGGCCAGGCAAGAGATGGGGCCACACTTGCAACACCATAAAAGGAGGCAGATTTCTCTATGTTTTTGGTGGTTATGGCAAAGATAATTGTCAAACTAACCAAGTACACGTTTTTGATACTGGTACCTCCTTTTATATTCCCAGATTCTTGCCTTCTCTTTTGCGTTCTTTTTCTCTCTTTTTTTATTTTTAATATGTGCCGGTTCTTAAAGCTTGCATTTTGGTTAGTGTTTTGTTTTATGCTGCGGTAAAAATTGAACCTTTTTTTATGGATATATTGTTTGGTTGATTCACTGTTGTGAAAGTTGGTTGTTTTAGGGTTTATGTTGGGTTTATTTGGTGGAAACTTTTGGGTTTTTGTTGTTCGTTGTCAATGTTGTGATCGCTTCTTGGTTTGCATAAAATGTTGTGAATAAGTGATTTTGTGGGTCTGTTAGAGAAATGATTTGTCAGAATTTTTTTTTCCAGCTATATATTTGTGGGTTTTTGTAGATTAGCTTGATATTTTGCCCCCTTTTTTTTTTTTCTCTGTCTTTTAATTCATATGGGTTTAGCTTCAGTTCTTAATTTGGAATCAATTCCCTATATGGGTTATTGCAAAATTTGGGACATCCCAGTAAATGGATAAAATTTTTCTATAGCTATATTCTCTTGCTAGCTCTTTTGTCTTATTTTTCCTTCCATAAAGTTGCAACGACTTGTATATGATAGCGTTGTTGTATGTTGTTGTATGTTCTCACATTCTAAATAGCTGCTTTGCAGTTACTCAGACATGGAACCAGCCAATGACAAAGGGCATTCCGCCAACTCCTCGGGACAGCCATAGTTGTACCACTGTCGATGAAAATCTCTATGTTTTTGGTGGTACAGATGGAATGAATGCTCTCAAAGATTTGCATATATTAGACACTTGTGAGTTATATCCAGCCTTAATTTCTTTTTTTTCACCTTTTATTTCAAATGGCAAAGCTAGGCAATTTGCTAGAGTAATTACTTTCTTCTGAAAGTAGACTGACAAGAGAAAACTGTTTAAGTCTGAGGTAGCAATTTATTTTTCTTCTGGTCAAGGTATTTCTGAGTATCATCATATATATATGTATATTATTTCTATCTGCTTCTATTGTATGTTACTGAGTTCCAATGATGAAAGTGACATTTTCTTTTTATGTCAGTTTGTGGATGCTAGGTGTTGTGAGGATTTATTCTAAATCAAATTCTAAATCTTGTATATATTTTTTGTTAGGTGAAGGATGGATATCATATGGAATTTTTGATAGGATTTATATGGATTATTTCCCTCCCCCAAATTTCTCTCTCTCTCTCTCTCTCTTTTTGCTTCTTCTTTTTTTTTTTTTTTTCTTTTTGTGTGTGTGGAGAGCTCCAATGATAAAAGTGGCATTTTCTTCAATCAATAGTTTTCTCAGTTTCTTCTCAGAAAAATTCTGAATCATATTACTCTTTGTTGCATGTTTTCTAAGTATGACAATATGTATTCTGTCTATCGTAATTGTAGCTTCACATTCGTGGATCTCTCCGAGTGTAAGGGGAGAAGGACCAGAGGCACGAGAGGGTCATAGTGCAGCCCTTGTTGGTAAACGGCTCTTCATATTTGGTGGTTGTGGAAAATCTGCTGATACTAATGAAGAAGTATATTACAATGATGTTTACATATTGAATACAGGTGAATTTCTCTATATGCCGTTGGTTACTAAACAATTGTCATATGCTGATTTTGATCACTTTGATCTCTAGTTTGTGGTTCAGTTTATAAGTTTGTGCATCTAAATGTAACAATTGTATAAAACTTATGTTGGATTTCTCATTTTGCATGACTGGTATTTGAGACAAATCTAGAAGTACTCAAGTTTCAGATATTTCTCTATTAGCAATTTCGCATTATTTTGTGCGACCATTTACATTGGTCCAGACGTCCACCACAAATTTAGTATCTCATTGATGCATGAATAATTGCTTTTCATCTTTTTGCCTCCTCTCTTACAGAAACCTTTGTGTGGAAACGTGCTACAACATCAGGAAACCCTCCATCTGCACGTGATAGCCACACTTGCTCATCTTGGAAGAATAAAATCATTGTGGTTGGTGGTGAAGATGGACATGATTATTATTTGTCTGATGTTCATATCCTTGATACAGGTTTTAAATCTTTCTTATATGTAGTTGATTGTCAATTAAGTTTAAACTTTATTTAATGCATAAATTGCTTTATCTAGCTTGTATTATCTCGCTTATGCATCTTGTTGCCGTTTTTTAATAGTTATGTTGGGTTTTTTCTGTTTGTTTTGTTAGATACTCTTACTTGGAAAGAACTGAACACTTCTGGCATGATGCTGCCACCTCGAGCTGGTCATGCTACAGTTGCATTTGGCAAGAACTTATTTGTTTTTGGTGGATTTACGGATTCGCAAAATCTATATGACGATCTCTATATGCTTGATGTTGGTATGTATGATGTAATTAGAAATAATGATTTGTATTAATTTTGACTTATCCATTTTCTTGTCCTGTCTAAAAAATTTGCCTTTACCTTAACAAATTATCGTACTGTGCAAACTGGTGGATTATTTAAAATTTCAACTACTTTTTTTTTTCTCCAGTGGGCTATAGAGAATATAAGTTGATTCTTTAATTCACTTACTGTTTTGTGTTCAAATTCCTTTTTTTCTTAATATATATCTTCTGCCTCTCAATGCAGATACTGGTTTATGGACAAAGGTGATCACTACAGGCGAAGGTCCTACTGCTAGATTTTCTGTAGCTGGGGACTGTTTGGATCCCTTGAAGGGTGGTGTCCTCATCTTCATTGGTGGTTGCAATAAGAGTCTTGAGGCACTGGATGACATGTATTTTTTGTACACAGGTTAAGCATACATTTTTCCTTTTTCCCTGAATTAAAATTTAAGCTGGTTACAAGTGATGATTTTATTCTGGAAATCCGTACTAGTCAGTAATTGGTATATCTTGTATATTGTCCAATAGAAACCTTTAGCTCTGGGATATTATGCATTATTAATGCACAGGTATAATGTCCAATTTTAGGACTTGTAAATGAGAGGAAGGTAGAGAAGTTGTCCCTGAGGAAGCAATTGAAGATGAAGTGCCAAGAACAAAATCTTACTCCTGTACATGATAGAGCTCTGGTTAGAATTGAGACGATCCCTGATGTGCACCAACCTACACCTCTGTCAAGTTATGGCGAACCAAGTAAGAACTATTGTTGCCATCCTGTAATCCTCTTGTTTTTCTACTATAGATATTCAAATTCATACTTCATATTTAACTATTTGAATTGGCAAGTGTGAGAGGTGGCCTTACTCCAATGCTACAGTGATAAATTACTAGAGCGCTTCAGTAATTCAATCATTATGCTAATTATTTTGTTGAGTAATTGATTGTATGAGTTGTTACACATCCAAAAGTACTGAATTTAACATGTCTAATTTGGTTTTGGAAAGGACAGAAATCTTGGCTTCAAAAATGTGTTTTTCTTTTTTTTATTCGTTTTTATTCTTTTTTTGTCATTACATTTCTTGAGCATAGAGTTTTAACAATGCATGATTCTAGATGGATGTTGGGTAAATAGGCAAAGGAGGGAAAAGGAACTTAGGAATTCTAGTTGGATGTCTTTTCCTCGTGGTGTGTACCTTTTAATGCTTGGATGACTTTTGTGGTGATATGGTTTATGGGTATGCTGTTCTGCATGGATTTCTTGAATTAAACTTCTTTAGTATTTAAAAATCAACTTGGTTTAGATTTAATTATTTATGGATCCAATTATATCAATTTCTTGGTTGTGGACAATATTGACATTCTTTTGCTTCTTAACCCTCAGAACAAAGTCATATTGTTGGTTGATTTTTCACTTCAAAAGGGATGTGTGCTATTTACTATATTTACGAGTCTTTGATTGCAGGAAGAGAGAGTTTTCCATTAAATGAAACTGTGGCCCTACAAGAAAAGATGACATTTCAAGCTAAGATTACTGAAAGCTTTCATCATGGATTTACCATTGAAACAACTATAGATGGAAAACCTCTTCGTGGAATTTTATTTGCAAACAAGCCAAGCTCTGCCAACACCACTAATCATAGTTCTAGTAGGTATGAATGTGGTCATATGATATGTCTTTTTTCTTTTCGTTTTTAAATTATTTTTCACAGTTTTGTTTATG
>CP135567.1:2972461-3100925 GCA_032401905.1 Swietenia macrophylla
ATTTTGTTTATTCTGCTTCAAAACTATGCTATTTGTTGAACAGGATGCAATAACAAATTTGAAATTTAAAAATTTTTAAAAATATATGTTAAGAAATTAAGAGAATAAATTTTAAATGAGTAATATATCTTAATTTAAATATAAATTTGAAAATAACCTAATTACACCCAAAGGCATCTGTTTTTCTAGAACTACGCTGCAACCTTGTTTGCACAAGACTTTTAAGGGCAGTTTGTGTGCACTCTCTCCTCTCCCTGACCGGAGCAAATGCACTTCAAACCACCGAGTTGGTTCTGTTTTCCCATAATTTGTGACTAGACCCTCTCTTAGCAGGAGAGAAATAGATCTACATAAACTTTTAAAAAGTGTTATCGTAACATATAAATTTTTAAAAAGTGTTATCATAATATTAGAAGAAAGTAACAAGGTAGAACGGTTTTATTATATTAACATTATTAATACAGTGAGATCATCTAATTAATAAAATAAAAAATATATATTTGTTAATATTAAATAAAAATAATTAATAAAAAATTATATTATTCAATTAATAGTGAAAAAAAAATTTATGAAATTTTTTATCTATCACTAACAAATATATATTTTTTATTTTATTAATTAGATGATCTCACTGTATTAATAATGTTAATATAATAAAACCGTTCTACCTTGTTACTTTCTTCTAATATTATGATAACACTTTTTAAAAATTTATATGTTACGATAACACTTTTTAAAAGTTTATGTAGATCTATTTCTCTCCTGCTAAGAGAGGGTCTAGTCACAAATTATGGGAAAACAGAACCAACTCGGTGGTTTGAAGTGCATTTGCTCCGGTCAGGGAGAGGAGAGAGTGCACACAAACTGCCCTTAAAAGTCTTGTGCAAACAAGGTTGCAGCGTAGTTCTAGAAAAACAGATGCCTTTGGGTGTAATTAGGTTATTTTCAAATTTATATTTAAATTAAGATATATTACTCATTTAAAATTTATTCTCTTAATTTCTTAACATATATTTTTAAAAATTTTTAAATTTCAAATTTGTTATTGCATCCTGTTCAACAAATAGCATAGTTTTGAAGCAGAATAAACAAAATTTATTAGGAGATTTATCTGGGAAAGATAATTATTAAGACAACTTTTCTTTTTTTTTTTTTTAATTTTAAGAAAAGATAATTATTAAAATAACAAGTTTGACTTTAATTATAAATGTATCTAACACCATTTATTTATAATTTTTACTTATTTAACGGTGCCAAACCATTCGTAAGACATACAAACAAATATGTAAACAGTGCGAGTCATTTTAATAAAATTTGGAATAAAAATGAAAATTAGGGGAAACGTGACAGCCAATTAACCTCCGTTTTAACGGCAATGACAATTAGATCCCTTCCCTCGGTTATTCAAAAATTAACCTTGTAGGGATTTTATTGTTGTTTTGCTGCTCATATGCAATCCCATCGCATCAAACTGCAGGGCAGGGGACTTCCATTCGCGAGCGCAGCCGCCAGCCAGCTAAAGCTACGACGATAAGCAAACACACCAAAGTCTCTCTCTGTTGCAAGCAAGCAAGTAAGTTATACGCGCTTCACTTTAAGCTTCCATCTTCGCTTTCATCATCTTCTTCTTCAGGTTTCACTTCCTCTCTTTCTCTCTCTGTCTTATATTTCTTCTTTCGCTTGTTTCTGAGTTTTGTATTTCTAATTAGTATTCTTTGGGATTTGATCATGACTCAGTACGCAAATTTGCCAAACGCGGAAGTAATTACAACTAGATTTCGTGTATCGTATTTTGCTTGCGATTTCATTGTCGAGGATAGTTAACTATGCTCTTAATGAGCAAATTTGCGTACGGACCTTTTTTTTTTCTTTTTTTAAAGAATTAGTTGTAAAATTTGGTAGTGATTGTTGCTTAATTTGCTTGCTTTACTTTAAGTTTTTAGTAGTGTTAAGATCTCGATCTTAATATTTGTCTAAATTTCATTTTAATATAGCTCATATTTCCACGGTATTTGTTAGATTTGTAATTTGTTTATTTAGCATTTGCCATTTGCAAAGTAGTCTTGTTGTTTGTGAACTTGAATGAAAAAAATTGCTTCAATTTTATAAATGCTATGCGATGAAATGAAATATGAAAACTGGATTAGGCAATTCCACTTGTTGTTAAAACCTGAAAAGGTTGGGTTATTGTTTTCTGACGATTACAGTGTGTGGTTGCTGAAACTTCCAGCAAAATACAAGATATTTGTTTTTGGACATCCTAATATATTAATTTAATCTAACAAATTTGTGGATGGTCCACATTTTAAGAAAGGAATTAAGGGAGTGTTAATGGCCTTTGTATCATAAGTGTATAATGATATCCATTGGAAGTCTTAAAATCTTTCATAGAATAATAAAAAAATTGTATGAATGGTTTATATCATACGTGTATAATGATATCCATTGGGAGTCTTAAATTCTTTGATAGAATAATAAAAAATTGTATGAATGGTTTATTATCTAATATCAGCATATCAAAATGTGGTAGGACTCATGTATGATATGATTTCTGATGTGGCAGTTCAATTGTATGGTGATAACTTCACACGTTATCAAATTATTACATCATCATATGGGCTTTGAACTTAAAGCATTAGATGTTGTTTGCGTCATTAATGAGACATCTCAGCTGTTACTTTTTAATTATTTACAGAAGTGTTTGTTCTTACACACGCATATGAATCTAATACATGGTTATGCTTGTTATATATTTAGATATGTGATGCCATAGCAATTCAGAAGTTAAAATGATTATTGGATATATCACAAGCTTCAAGTCTCTGTGAATTGTTTAATTTTTTTTTTTTGCTTCTATAATGAATAGATCCTGCATCTTTTTACATATTTTATGTGAGCCTTTGACATTTCAACGATACCTTTATTCTGTTACAATCCTCCATCCTCCTTTTTTGTGGTGTTAGTCGATTGCTTATCTAATTATGTTGAACATTACTTTTAAATGCTAAATTGCAACTTCTTATATTTAAGAAACCTTGGCTTACTATTATAGTTTAGTGGATTTTGAAAGATGGGTATATGTTGAAATTTCTATATTCTATAACCGTTGTTGTTATTGCTAATTGTTTAAGACTATAGAAGGAGGTAAAGGGTCTGTAGTCGCCTGCTATTCGTTTTGAATTATCTTACATGCAGATAGATGTTTATATGACTTTATGTTAGATGTAACTCTCACAAGCTTTTTACTTTTGAAATCAACTTGCATGGAACAACGATTAGTTGTGATGCCTTCATCCAGTTTAACGCCTTTGCTTTTGATTAGATATCTCTAAATATTACTCTTTAAGAAATACTGAAGAGTTGTTTTGGATCTTGGTGTATTAGATGATTGTGTGTAGGAACCTCAGTAGTTAGTATGCATGAAGCTTATTGGGTTTGTGTTGTTGATGATTTTGCAGGTTTATTTTATTTTATTTTTTTGCCTTTCCTTAAGATCATTCAGAAGACGTTGCAAAGGAGATGAAATTTATTAGGAAGTGATAAATGATGGAATGTTCCTAAATTAGTATGCAGAAGCATCCCTGTTGGGAAAGTAATACTTACGGAGTGTGCATGGTGTCATTGTGAAGATGGATTTGGATATGGAATTGCATAATGCAGGATCAAGTTCGCATGCAGCAAGGAGGAAGAGAAAAAAGCGTAATGGGAAGTCTAATGCTTTATGTAATAGTAATGATTCTAGTCATGATCATCCTGAGGGAGCTTCCTTAATTCAGGATATCCCCCTAGAAAGAAATTCATGTGTGGAGTCTACAGTTGATATTAGCTGTAACTCAGGTTTGGTAGAGGCACAATCTAATTGCAATTTGATGTGTTTGCGAAATAAGAAAAAGAGAAAAAGGGAGGGGAAGAAGAGTTGTACTGATAACACAAATGTTGGCTCTAAGAATGATTGTCCTTATGAAGCTTCCTTAATGCAGGATATCCCCTTAGAAAGAAATTCTTGTGCAGAACCAACAGTTGATATTTGGTCTAACTCATGTCTGATAGAGCTGCACTCTAATTCTAATTCGACATGTTCACAAAATAAGAAAAAGAGAAAAAGGCAGCGGAAGAAAGAGCATAATGCCCCAAAACCTGATAATGCAGATATTGATCTTCAAGAAGTTCCTTCTAAAACAGCATCAGCTCCATTCCGAACAGAATCTTCAGTTGATATGATCAACAAGACTGTTTTGGAAACTGCTCCCCTTGGAAAAGAGGCTTTGGGTGATACATGCTTGAAGATTCAGTTGGCAGCCACTCCCATGGAAATGAATGCTTCTGTTGAAATGAGCACAAAGACAGATTCCACAAAAAAATTGAGTCGGTCTCAGAAAAAGAGAATGAGGAGAAAGAGACGTAAGGAGAGTCAAAATGCCCTTGAACATGATGATAAGGATCATTATCTACCCGGAGAGAATTCTCTAAGAAAGAACATTCTGGAAAAGGACTCATCTTTTCATCTGTCAGTTGACATTTGCTCAAAGAATGAGTTGGTAATGAAACAACCTAATGGAGATCTGTGTTTGTTTAATGGACATAAGATGTCTTTAAATAATGGAGTAGTTAATTTGCAAATTGCTAATGGCAAGCATTTGGAGACAGGGGACAGGAAGCTTGTCCCTCAAGTTGCAGAGTTGGATTTGAGTACAGTGAAGGAAGATTTTCTGATGTCTGAAAAGCAAATATCTTCTTCAAAGAGCGAAAATAGAAGTTTAATGGAGAAACATGATGTCCCCACTGGAAATGATCTTGTTTCGTCTGAAGTAAAGAATATTATTACCTATAAGAGGAAGAACAGAGTCAAAACCTACATTAGGAAGAAAAAGAAAAAGTGCTCTGACTCATCGGTAAACAGTTTGGATTGCATTGAGGAGGATGGCACAAGACATATAAGTGAACATAGATTAATGAAGGATGTGTCTGTGCTACCTGAAGGACATCTTGAATGGAAAGACAGAGAGAAACTAGATGAGATCCAGATTACTGTGCAGGATGCTTCTCATGGGGATGGTGTTTCTGATGAAATTCTATCTAATCCCAAGGAATCTAATAGATCTAGCCATGATGCTTGCTGCAAGCACCCAAAGAAGAACACGGTGGAGGTAGAAACCAAAATGGCTGAAATATATCCTTCATCACATTTGGGTGTAGTAAATGCTAGTGGTGTTTTAGATGGCACTGGTAAAAAGGAAAGTCTTCCACAAACATTGCAATCTTCAGCTGAAAGAGTATGTACTGGTCGTTCTAAGAAAAAACTTCTTGTACTGGATGTCAATGGACTTCTGGCAGACATTGTTTCACGTCCCTCTCATATAAAGCCAGATATAATGGTATCAAAGAAAGCAGGTGGGAATTATATAAGCACTTACTTCTTGTTAACATTTTTAAAATTTATACTATGTCATTTTTTAATACTAGATACTTTTCAGTGTACAAGAGGCCATATTGTGATGATTTCTTGCAGTTTTGCTTTGAGAGATTCAATGTAGGAATTTGGTCATCAAGAGTCGGGTATTCTTCTATGTTTAACTGATCATAGTTTTTCCATTGTCTGCCTTTTGGTATTTACTTTTTGTAAAAAGGTATTTCTTTACGTTTGTTTTGCAGGAACATCAACTTTGCTTTATGATATACACTGTATATTTACTTTGTCTCTTCTTAATGTTTTGCAGGAAAAATCTGGACAAAGTGATTGATGTTCTTATGGGTGATTCTAGGCAAAATTTGCTCTTTTGTTGGGTAAGCTTTCTTTTACATCTTTCCATGATGTTTGTAATGATTTGAATGTTTTCAAGGCTTTGTTTGAGGTTGTGGTGTTGCTGATGTGCTTTAAGAGTAAAGTTGAATAAGTGTTTGGTAAGACCAATTTTTAGCGGGACCACCCAATTTTATATTAATGTTGGACATCTAGTGTTTCTATCCCACAACAATGTTGGCTTCAAAGCCACAACACCTTAATGCCAAACAAAGCCTAAGTATTGACAAGAATTTGACTGGTATGGGATTAGTTCTGGTGTATGTTAGTGCTTAATTCAATGATGATTGTTTTGGGCAGGATCAAACCCACTGTAGTACAACTGGGCTTAACACCATTGAAAATAGTAGAAAACCTCTGGTTTTGAAGGAGTTAAAAAAATTGTGGAAGAAGGTTGAGCCCAATCTTCCATGGAAAACAGGAGAGTATAATGAAACAAACACCTTATTGTTGGATGATTCACCATACAAAGCCTTGTGCAATCCAGTAAGTTCCAATCTTCTCTTTTTTTTTTCTTTTTTTTTTTATTACTCTCATTTGTGCATATGGTTTATTCAGAACTTTGGATTATATCCTAAACACGACGCTAATGTCATCTATATCATCGCTTATTGTTTAGGCATACACTGCAGTATTTCCCTATCCATACGATAACAGGGACACAAAAGATTTTTCATTAGGTGAGGCATTCTCAAAAGTTGATGGAAATTTTTATGCTTTTCCAAAATGTAAGGAACTCAGGTAGATCACTCTACAGTCTTTAAACTATATTTACATGACATGAGGAAAGATTGTGGGACATGTCATTGATCTTGCCTTTGACCCTTATATGTCTCTTGTCTGGTTAAAATATGTTGTTACCGTATTCAATCTTGGCTGATGGCTGACTATTCTATTGATTTGGCATCAAATTTAATTATCTTTGTGTTTTGGTCTGACAGTTTCTGGACTTGTTGTTTAAGGCTATGTGTTTCCTTTTTCTGTTATAAAATGTTTGATTGCGCAATTTCATCAAGAATATTATTTTTGATGTTATTGCTCTTACTGATTCAAAACAGGACCTGGTGGTGATCTTCGGGTATATCTGGAAGGGCTAGCTGTTGCTGAGAATGTCCAAGAGTATGTTCGGCAAAATCCATTTGGTCAACGAGCTATTACAGAATCAAACCCATATTGGGATTTCTATAAGAAGGTTTTCCACAGGATACCGCGCCCACCTCTTTATAAAGTCAAAAATAAGGTTATCTATTCCACGTCTTGCAAACAATGTGACTGACGACAATACTTATTTTGCTCGCCACTAGGAATGGAGTTTGCAGGATGTAACGAGAAACACTTTTCCTAATTATTTGTATCCAAAGGTATAGTACAAATAGATTTTTACTCTAGTTAACCTCAGTCAATTCATGGAGAATTCAGAAAGCATGGTCAGATTAATTATGTAGTTTTTATCTAATTGTAATTGCCTTTAGTCTGATGAGCTTACGGGCAAGTCAGTTGAGATGAGCAAATTTTAGTTGTCATAAGGGCTTGATTCTTCGAAATTCTGTAACACTTTGTTTTGTATTATTTCAAGTAAACAATAATAGGTGATTGTTTCTTGTCTATAATCTACTGAAATACATACCACTTACTCTTCTTACGCGTGCCAATTTCCAGACATGAGGAAGTGAAAGAGGGAAGGATGGTGGCAGACCAAAGTCACTAAACTTCTTTGGAAATTTGCCATGAAACATGATTGTTTTGGCCTTGAGCAAACGAGATGAGGCAATTTTTTTACAGCAGGATCCTAAATTGTTCGAGAATTAAATGACTGAAGTCTGCTACTGCGAAGGGTGACCTGAAAATTTGTCATTACTTTGTTGTGATTGGTGAATATTGTTCTTCTGCCAGTGCTTGGTTCAAAAATGAAGATAAGGAGAAAAACCGAATACAAGATTGTTGGCGCTTGCTAGGCAGTAATATCAGAACTTGCGTACAATGAAAACAAGGCCATTTATATATTTGCCTTTGTGATTAATACTTTCTTAATATCCTATTGATATTATCAATCAGATTCATATCATAGAGTATCAACAACTGCTCTTTCCCTTTTTCATATAAATTTTCTGGCGGCATGAGCAAATGCAATTCTCAGTCAGCTAGCAACAATAATGTAAGAGAAAGTAGGAAACTCAATTCGTATTTGGTCCACGTATTTTTAAGCCCTCCTCGTCGGTGTCAGTGTCACCAGCAGATGCAGATCAGGCAGTTAGTATTTTTAGTTCTTCTAAGAGACATCTCAAATTCTCATGTGCTGCTGCCCATATTTTATTATTCACTCGGGAACGAGTAGATAAAAATTATACAAAGTTCCATGTGTCAAACCCATTTGACAAGAGCTAGGGAGTAGTTATGATCATGATTTTATAGCTTCTTTCTTCAGAATTTCACTGTTCATGTGGCCACCCGCCAATACTGGCCCACAACATCGTCTAACAAAATGGTACAGTTGGTCCATAAGACAGATAAAAGAAAAGCCCATTAATAACCCATTTAATTAAGATTATTAAGGGCGATAATTAAGCTTTGTAATGTCTATTATGGTCGCTGTCTTTCAAATTCATGAAATGGGTTGCTGTCTTCTAATTATTAAACAACTTGACATGTGCCCTTAGATGCATTTAGATTTTAACGACCTGGCTTTTTGATTTCTTGACTTGGCTTTATTCCCAAACTCTATATATTACTCCTATGCACACTTGGCATTATTGGACCCGTCCCATCCCAAAAAGTATACTAGTTAATCTACATCTTAACACAACAAAGGCTCGTGTCACAATGCAAGGCAACATATTTAAGTAACATTCAACATCAATTTAATGCTTATATGTTACGAGTACAATGCTATAGATTATTGAAATAGCATGAATTATAGTTCATTTCATTTCATATTATAAGACCTGAAATTAATTTGTCAAGAAAGAATATGTGTAATTTAAAATAAATTTTTAGTAAAATTTCATGTCTTCTTACAAGATTTAGATATAGTTTTCATGCTCGTGCTTTTTTTTTAATTTTTTTTTAAAGCAAGACATATATTATATGAGCCAACATCAGCGAGTCCTTTTAGAAAAATATTTTAGTTGGCATAGTAATAGTGTAAGGACTATTTTTGCAGTTGCAATTTGGGCTTGTTCATGATCACAAAATTTGCTAGTCATATAAATATAAATGTGTTTTAGTGTCTAATCCCTCTCTTGCTTGGTTTAGAATTCCTATTACTATTACTCTCATGTGTATATTTCTAAATTTTGGTTTTTTTAAAAAATCTTTTCCTATTTTACTAATTAATGTAATTTCTTATTTATTATTAATTGCTGCTAACTTAATTTATCTCTAAAAACATTTAAATTACTATTCATTTTATCAAGAATTCCTTCATTGTATAAGTTAGAATATTTAGATCTTGAAATTAGGAATTATAAAAAAAATTGAAATAAATTTATCAGAAAAATTTAAAATAGTTTGTAACGTAAATCATTTAGAAAATCAATATAAATATATTCCACGTACTAGTAATAGTCAACAAAACTTTATTTTATTAATTAATTTAGGACAAAAAATAGAAATTTTAAATAATAATTATACATCTATATTAATTAATTCACTTCCTATTCTATTAGTTTCTCCTTCTATATTTTTAATTTCTAAGTGGTTTCTATTATTATAAGATTTTTACCCTAAAATTAATTTTTAGGATTTTTATATCCTAATTCAAACTTTTTATTACCAAAAAATGAAGTATATGATTCTAACATGTTAAAAGAATGAAGTATATGATTCTAACATATTTATTTCTAACTTCTTATTAATACTTTATATTAACTTCTAGTTTTTGTCCTAAATTAATTAATAGGTCTACAATAAAGTTTTGTTGACTATTTCTAGTATGTGGAATATGTTTATATTGATTTTCTAATTGATCTACATTACAAACTATTTTAAATTTTTTTGATAAGTTTAATTTAATTTTTCTATAATTGATAATTTCAAGATCTAAATGTTCTAGCTTATACAGTGAAGGAATTCTTGATAAAATGAATAGTAATTTATATGTTTCTAGAGATGAATTAAAGTTAGCTGCAGTTTATCACCATTGATCAATTGATATTCCATGTTTAGTAGCTAATTACTTCTAAAAATCAAAGTAAATTAAACCCATTTCAAGAACAAGAGAGTTCAAGTTGTAGCATGTATGCAATTTTTATGAAGTATGCTTGAGATCTTTTCAGTTTAACAATCACTTTTCTTACATCCCAAGCTTAGATCTAATATACATGAATCTAATTGCATGCCAACTAGTCATAATTCTCAATCTTCATCGGTAAAGAAAATTGAGGCTAGGCACCCTGCTATCAACTTTGCTCCAACATGACATGCTTTCCCTTGTTTCATGTTCACTCAATTCAACATGCTTTTATGAATCTAAAAACTCCTCATGATGACTTAGAAAATTATTGATGATTAGATAAACTTTTCTAGGTTTGATCCCACCACTCTGCCATACTTGCTATATGATGTGTCAATGCACACCTATAATGATTTTGGTCGGGATAAAGGCATAATGTGCCAATAATCAAAGACTGGGGAATGAATGAGTAATTAATATTTGGTTCGTTTTTCTTGGAAAATGGGGTCAGGATGATTGAGATTGGTTAGTTATTATTGTCCATTGGAGTTAGACACCCACACCCACACATGCATGTGGGGTTGGGGTTTGGGTTGCATGGATACAATACATCTTAATTCCTCTCTCATTTTCAATTTTTCAATATCTTGAAAGTTAAGTTTGTGCATGTTTATGAAACATGCATCATGCAAACAAAAAGAGCACATTATTGTCTTGGTGTGATGTTTGAGTGTCAATGACTATCAAATAAATTAATCCAAAATTCATTTGATAAGAAAATCCTGAACCAAATTTAGTCCAACTTATATGTAAATCATAAAGGTGCATTTCATATATAATACAGGTTTGCAAAAAATCATTTATCCTTTATATGGATTAAATAATTTTCAAATTTATAACTGTCGTATCAAATTGATATGAATTTATTTATTTATTTTTATTTAATAGAAATAAAATTTATATTCACGTAAACGAAAGGGTAATTAATATTTTCATTAACATAAAAAGTGCATGATAATTTTCTAATTTAATTCAATATATAAGACCACATGTATGATATAGTTTTCTGTAGCAATTGAAGATTTGCATGATTAAGAAAAAAATTATTTTATAGTAACAAAGAATGTGTCGAATACTTTTGATATTTTAATATTTAAAAAAGTACAATATATATTCTTTTAAATTTATAAATATCGGATAAACTCATAGAATAAAATAATTTAAAATAATAATTGTGAATCATATATTAAAAAAATATTAGAAAATAAATTTAAATGTTAGATGATCTGGCATTTTATTTGTTGTGTAAAAACAAATGTCTTTATGTACATATAAAGTTATTCTAATAAAGGCAACATTATCAAAATCATTTTAAATCATTGTTAAAGTTAAGTGGTACTGATAAACTAAAAGAAGCTAGAGCTTATAGTTGAAACACAATTGCATTTTCCTATAATGCAATTGCACTATACATATTGAAATATCAGTAATTGTCATTTGATTTTGCACTATTAATTCATTACTTAAAATTTTGTGGATAAGATGTTAAATAATTTGGTTAAAATTTATGTCAAATATACCCTTTGAAATCATAAAAAGTATGTAAGATCATATACATAATAACTAAATAAAGATACATAACCTAAAAGAGTAAACTAGAAATAACATGAATTGAACATAGAAGAGACACGCTAATAAGTATTATCTTAAGACCAAAGAGTCGTCCCTTTGCGAGACAGTGATGGTTCTCTACAGCTCTAACTGGGTATCCTCACAATCATGATAACCAAATTATTTTAAAAATTCTAAGTTTGAGTAACGATCTAACACCATAAAATTTGTAGAAATTTTATATTATGTATGGAAGAGGTGACACCAAGAATAAAATTTTTTTTATAGTCATAATGTTGAAATTAAATTATTTTTATTATCATAAAAAATTATAATTTCAAATATTATTATTATTTTACTTAATTATTTTTAGTATAAGTGATATAAAAATTGTTGAATTTATTTTTGTCTTATTTATAAGATTTTCGTTTCTAGTTCCTATAACCAAATAATACTTTCAAAATCTAGTCATATGAAGTAAGCATAATGAAAAATTTTAAAGGTTATTATTGTCAGTAATTTTAATCACTGACTTTTGTAATAGATACAAGATTGTGTCTTAGGAACAATAAATATAAATATCTTTGAAAAAATTGCTAATGAATAATTACTAATTGTTTTAAGCACTATAAAATTAAGACCTTGATATTAATAAATTACAAGTTACAAATAAAGTAAAAGAAGATAATTAAAGAGTCATTGTAAAATTGAATGATCAAATCTTATACTAATTGAATGGATATTAATATCTTTTTCAACCATCCGAATAAGTAACAAGTAATGTATATTTTAACGAAAATAAATTATTATTGCAACTAAATAAAAAAAAAGAAGAAGAAGATAATCTTAAAGATAATAGTATAAAAATAAAAAAAAATATCATGCCAAGAAGATCTAAATATGCTTGATAAGTTAAAAATATTTTAGCTTTAATAAAAAAATATTCATATTAACGAATTAACGTGTACCTGCACGTTTAAAGGTATTGCAACAATTTTAAGAATAAATTATTTAAAAAAAATATTTTTTTTTATTAATATAACATAGTATAAATTTTTTATAATATACAAATAATTATTATTATATAGAATTATTACGTGGAGACAAATTTTTTAAGAAGATATTTAAAAAATTTATAACTTATCTTAATGTTGAATTTATTTTTATTTATAACAGTCTTAAATTAATGTCAAAATTTTTTATAATTATGTGTAGAATATTAGTGTAGAAAAATATAATTGTATTTACGTAGGCGCGCTTGTGTGTTCGAAATTTTTTTATTTGATGTATATAAATATATATTTATTTAATGGAGACAGAGTTTGACAAAAGCAGAAAAGTGGTGGGCAGTCACGTGCCAAAGGAATCTGAGTCTGACACAGAAATTCTCATTTGCTCTGTTATTATTTGCAACCTAAAAACATATTACAATGCAGTACAAAATTTTGTATTAATTTATAAATTAATCCTTTAATTATGTATAATTTATTTTCTCTTAATTTTATTTAAAAAAAAAGAATATATGACAATAATATAATTTAAAGTTATGTTATTTTTATAGCAGTAAATTTACATAAAAATTAAGGGAGAAAAGTATACTCTTTGTGAGTAATTGTTACATAATTATAAGTTCTTTAATCACCCTTATCTAATAAATTATCAAAGTTTTTTTTTCCATCCAGTTTTAAAAAAAATAAATCAAATCAGTCTTAAAGAAACAATAATATTTTATATATAATGGATGGGTCATGAGTTTGTTGATTTTTGTACAAAATGGTCCTCACGTATGTTGTGTTTTTATTGTCATTATTCCATGGAAAGGTAGGTCAAAACATAGAAACGTCCAGGCAGGCAGCCAGGCAAGGCCATATTTAGATATGCTAATATATGTTTCTCAATTCAACTATACAACCTTATTCTGTAATTTAATCACCTTCAACTTGTGCAACTTGACATTCCTCTGTCTAATCAATTGTAGCAGCCACAACAACTCATGTCAGGTGGCAATCTTCTTCTTCTTCTTCTTCTTCTTTTTAATTTATTTAAATGCATATATAAATTAGTATTATCATAGTACTGATAAATTTGCTGTTTAACTTGCTAATAAAACTCTAAATTTGATATAAGTTTTGAAAGTACAGCGGGTAAAAGAATAGTTGAGATAATAATTACTTGCCATAATGTTCATAAAACGGGAAGTTAAGTGTTCAATGTACTTTGAATTTCATGATTAAGGGAATATCTAGTTGGTTAGTTGAGGTGAAAAATGTTCTAGGAGATTAGTCTGAGTCTGACAAATGTTTGAAGAGGGCATTTAGACTCATGCAGATGCAAGAAGGAACGCATGCTCTTCATATAAATTCCAGTACATGAATTATGAATGAATTAATAAATCCAGTTATCTGTATCTCATTTTTCTCTATCTTACACTAGCACTGACAAATTCACATGCTCATGGAGACACACTTAAGCCCACCCACATACTCATCCCACATGGATTTGTGAGATAAAGCCTAGATGACATCTGACCAATAAATTTTTTTATATTTAATTGAAAAAAATTGTTTTTTGCCAACTCTTTTATCAGTTTTCTTTCGCTAGTTTCTTTTCTTTTTGACAGGAATTAATGATATAGCCAACCTTCTCAACTCTTCTAGCTGTCTGTCCATATGCTTCTCTTAGGCTTTAGACCTATCTACCTCTCTCTTGGATCTGCAAACACAGATTCCTTTTTACAGTCTTTGCATTGGTTTTAGTTTTTATTTTTTATATAGGCAACTGTAAGGTAATGTTGCCGATAACTGTGACTTCTGCGCTCATTTTGCAAATGGGTATTTGAGTGTTGGGTCCCTTCTACTGTTCTTTTGGCTTTACTATGGTTCTTACACAAGGCATTGTCTGATTTGTCCTGCAGAACTGAATAACGTATCTTCCATATATAATTGTATTCAAGTTTGATCTGGTTTTCTGGCGATATTCTTTTCTCCTAGTAGTTGTCTTTGATTTTTGTAGAAGTTTAAGATTTGGATGAATTCTTGGTAAACCCCTCAAGGATTGCTATTCTTATAAGAGGATAATTATTTTGGATAGTGATTTTGATTGCAAAGCAATTTTTATCTGTTGGGTATTCTTAGAAGACTAAAGCTTGTTTTTTATAAGCTGTAATTAGCTGGATTTTGGGACATATTTTTGAGGCCTTGTGGATATGAGAAAGGAAATAAACTCACTGATAATTTCTGTTTATGGAGTTGCATAGTTTGGAATTACATGAATTTGGAAAGTGCCATTCTTCTTTCTTGTTTCATAAGCTTTGCTAAGACCTCATTTTGTGCATTGAATTTTGCACGTTGTTCTTGTGGGAGAAATTCAAGTAAAATAAGATAAGAGATAAAGGGGTTCAGAAATTATTGTTCCTGAATTTGGATTTTGGTGTTAAGAGTGAAATAAGGAATGTGAGGTATCGAGATTTCCATTCCCCGGCTCAGTGAAGAATTTCTTATATATGTCATCATTTCTGCTCTGCAGAAAACTGATCAAACATTGTTAAGACACTTGGATTCAGATTTATGGAGACAGAAGCTGAATTGTTGTAAATTTTATTCTTTGGGGGACGAAATAAAGTTATAGGAAGTGGGAGTGCTGAAAATTGTTTGGCTGGGAGAGGTGGTAGGAATGGCCGCAAAACTTCTACATTCCTTAGCAGACGACAATCCAGATTTGCAGAAGCAAATAGGATGCATGACTGGGATGTTCCAAATCTTTGATCGCCATCATGTCCTGACTGGGAGACACCTGAGCCACAAGAGGATTCCTCCAGGTAATCAATCTACTGTTGATTTATTGCTCAATTAGTGTTTAATCTTCTGAGTGTATTAATGCTTGGCTGTTGTAAACTCAATATTTTACTTGTGTTGAAATCAATAAAGAGTTTTTTTTTATTATATTTGTTCATGACCAACATTGGTTTGTTCGGTTGTCTGCTTTTTTCATGAAATTAGTTTTACAAGTTCTGCTGCTCTTGATATTGATGCATGTACACATGAATAATATGTAAATAATGAATTTATGGTCTGTTCTGTACTAATAGTTTTGGCAACAACTATTTTCTAGGCCTACAATGTCGTGCAGATAGAATTCTCTCAAGTTCTAACAAAAGCAAAATTTGGAATTCCTTCAATGTTTTATCTCTTGCTGCTGACTGGAGTTCAAATATGGATGCCTACATGTATTTCCATACCAGTTTGAACTAATTGTTTATGAATCTCTTCTTTCCCTCAATTGCAGCTTTTAGTTGCATTCCATTTTTAGATGTTATATAGTTGATAAAAGCCTAGGCATCTTTCATATTTCATTTTGTTCTAATGAGCTCACAACACTGGAAAATCATTGTGCTGCTGAATAATACAGTTCTGATTCTACTGTGCTTTTCAGGTACTTCCCACTTTCAGAATGGAAGATCGGAAGGGGAGTCCAATAATGTATATCAACCACAGACAGCAAATGTGATTCATTTCTATTCTATGATTTTGTCTATTTCTTTAGTCTACTCTCTTCGAACCTTTGAAACTTTTTTCTAAAAATAACCATGGCCTTCCAAGCCAAGATGATTGAGATATGGATTAGTCAACTTGATTTTATGCTTTACCAAATGAGCTTTTTATTCTGATATGACCATGCATTTGACAATTATGTTGAATTAACAATGACCAATCCTTTTTTTTTTCCCTCAAGGAATACATAGATACAATATGCCTATGCAACTCATTGGCAAACTCTAAGCTTATTAAACAATTTGTTGCAGGAAATAAATTTAACCCGAATTGCAAATGAGAAACAAAGACTTTCCACGGAATCGTCAAGAGCATCTTTCTCGTCATCTTGTTCTTCTTCCCTGTCCTCGCTGGACTGTGGGAAAACAGCTCAACAAGAAGCCTTTTCGTGTGACAGAATAATATTTCCTGAAACTCCATCAAGGGACTCAGTTACGAGTCAAGGAAATGCCTCTCCGCATTTGGGGCGGCATTCCCTTGATCTTCGGGACATAGTTAAGGACTCCATGTATAGAGAAGCTAGAGGATTATCAGTCAAAACTATAGCCAATGATGAAGCAGCAGTCCGTTCTCTGAAGCTTAAAGACTCCCCACGGCCAGTGCAGCTATGCAAATCAGCGGATGGATCTTATGGTGTTGGGATCAGTGGTAAGCAAAATGTGTCTGCTGATCTTAAGGAGTCTCTTAGAGTACTTGCTAAACTTCGAGAAGCACCATGGTATTATAATGAACCTAGAGAACTTTCAAATTCAGAGTCTGAAGCAAAAGATGGATCTTGGCATTCAATTTCAAGGGATGGTCCTCGGTTTTCCTGTGATGGGAAAGAGATAAATTGGTTATCTTTTGAATCACGAGATAACTCCAAATCCTCACCAAAGCTAAAAGAGATGCCCAGGCTTTCCCTGGATAGTAGAGAATTTTTGATGCGGGGTTCCAGCTCTCATTCAAAACCAAATTATTTCTTTAAAAATCTCCAGGAAAATGGAAGCTCAAACAATGAAGTCCTTAATGTACCACAATCTTTGGGAACTCAGAAACGGCCCCCAAGTGTTGTAGCAAAATTGATGGGCTTGGAAGCCTTGCCAGATTCCTCCTCATCTAGTGACAGTCCATTGGGTTTGATTAAAACCAGTCTACTTGAAGAGAAAGAACCCTTCTCAAGATCATTGAAATCACATGATCTAACCAAACCAATTACAGTTCCCCGCTCACCAAGAAGCTCATTGAAAGATCCAGTTTCACCACGATGGAAAAATCCTGATTTGATAATGAAACCAGTTTCAAGTTCAAAGTTTCCAATTGAACCAGCACCATGGAAGCTGCTGGATGGGAGTCGAGGCTCTCAGAAAACAGCTTTCAGACCCATAAAAGTTCCAGCAAGGACACCAAATTCCTTTCCCTCTGTTTATTCTGAGATTGAAAAGCAGTTGAAAGATCTCGAGTTTAAACAATCTGGAAAGGATCTTAGAGCTCTTAAACAGATACTGGAAGCTATGCAAGAGAAAGGTCTCATAGAGAGCAGTAAAGAGAAACGAGCTTCAAACAATGGAACTCAAAAAGAGTTTGAACCTAAATCTTCCATTCTTAATCGGAAACTGAGAAGCCAGCAGAATCTGCATGGCAATTATGTCAGCGATCCCATGACCAAAGGTTCTCCTTCCTTAAGGATGTTTGAATCCCCAATTGTGATCATGAAACCAGCTAAAGTTGTTCAGAAATCTAATATCCCTGCTTCAGCAGTAATTCCAATAGACAGCCTTTCAAGTCTCCAGAAGCTCCAGGGCAAGGGATTTGAAGACAGTAAAAAGGGTTCAATAAATAGCCGAACAGCCAAAGTTCAGACTCCCAAAAGCAGTCGCATTGACTCTGCTGTCAGTGCCTCTGATAAGAAAACCAGTGTGCGGAATAAAAGATCCACACAGTCTTCAGCAAAGCCTCAACAGTTACCAAAAGAAAGCACAAAAAATTCAGCAAAGAGCTCCAGTTCAGTGAGTCCTAGATTGCAGCAGAGGAAGCATGACCTGGACAAGAGGTCTCGTCCACCTACCCCACCAGCTGATTTGAATAAACCCAGAAGACAATTCAACTGGCATTTGGTGGATTCAGGTTCTCCAGGTACTAAACTTAAACACAAATCTCGCAACTCGCAGCCAACTGATGATCAATTGAGTCAAATAAGTAATGAATCAAGAACTTCAAGTCTCCATGGGGATGATGCATCTGTTCAATCAGACAGCAATCTTGGCTTGGACTCAAGGATATATATGGAATTTTCTAGTAGTGAACGTTCTACTGAGATCAATGGCAGTCAGAGTCCATCCATGAAGGCTGCCAAATTCTTGTTTTCTGGCTCCGTGCAGAAAGTATGTTTTTTGTTTTCACTTTTCCTTCTGCTATTCTAATCACTAGCTTTACAGATTTTTTTCTTTTTCTTGGTTTTAGAAATCAACTCCAAGATTAAGTGAAGATGAAGCATTGGTAGAACCTTCTACCTTCACCCCAGAGCATCCCAGCCCTGTCTCTGTTTTTGATTCCTCAGTATTAAGAGATGATGATCCATCTCCTGTAAAGCAATTGTCTAATTCCCTGAAAGGTAAAGTTTCTGTAAATTTAACGAATTTCACTAATATATCGCTCACCACCGTCAATCTTTTCAGCACCAACTCCCCACTTACCCATCCAAATAAGGAAATATAAATCAGCATTAAGAATATTTTCCCAGCATTACAGTCTATACACATGTTATTTGTCTAGATTTGGTTAGATAATCATAGTAGTAATAGGGTTCACACATTGTGGACACAATATTTGATATTACTCTCACTTTAATTTTGTATCAAGTTGTTACTATGTGCACCTATAAATAGCAATTCACCTCTTAACGTTCTTATAAAATATGCAAAGGTGTCTCTGTTCTATAAATCTAACTTGACTTTACCACTCACTACAGGTGAGGCTGCTAAAAATCTCAATGACAATTTCAGTGAAGACCAGTGGAATTCAGCAGATAAGTTCTTATCTAACAGCATGGGTTCTGGTCTTACCTCAGAGATCAATCGTAAGAAATTACAAAACATCGAACGCTTAGTTCAAAAGCTTAGAAGATTAAATTCAAGTCACGATGAAGCCTGTACGGACTACATTGCATCTCTTTGCAAGAACACCAGTCCTGACCACAGATACATCTCTGAGATACTGTTAGCTTCTGGCCTCCTCCTCAGAGACCTTGGCTCCAGTTTGACTACATTTCAGCTCCACCCATCGGGCCACCCAATCAATCCTGAGTTGTTCTTTGTTTTGGAACAAACCAATGCAAACACATTGCATTCAAAAGAAGAAAGTAGCCATGTAAAGGTTTCCCACTCAAAGACTGACCCTGAGAAGATTCACCGGAAAATCATATTTGATACTGTTAATGAGATCCTTGTTCGAAAGTTAGCTTTAGTAGGGGCCTCTCAAGAGCCATGGTTAAAGACCGACAAACTGGCTCCGAAGACCCTGAGTGCACAAAAGCTTCTGAAAGAATTGTGCTCAGACATGGAACAACTTCAAGCCAAGAAATCAGAATGCAGCCTAGATGAGGAGGATGATGATCTGAAAAGTATATTGTGGGAGGATGTGACACATCGATCGGATAGTTGGACAAATTTCAACAATGAGATTCCTGTAGTAGTGTTGGATGTTGAGCGTCTGGTCTTTAAGGATTTAGTTGATGAGATTGTGATTGGTGAAGCCGGTAATCCGAGAGCCAAGCCAGGTAGGCGCAGGCAGCTGTTTGCAAAGTAGCTGTAAGCAAAATAGAATCTTTAATTATCTGTTTTCCACTTTAATCTTTGGTTTTCCCTTTGGTGATTTATATATATATATATATATATTTTCCTTTCATGAAAGTGTAATAATCCACAAGCAAGAATCACAGTTATGTGATGGCTTTGTGAAGAAATTACCTTCTGACATGATGACAACAACACTTGTTCACAAGAACGAGTTCTCATCCACTTTCTATATGCTTTGCTTTGAGTTCTTATGAAGTTCTATGCCATTCTAAACCTTTTTCATCTACTTAGACGGGCGCGGTTACGAGTTTCTCATCCCAGAAAATAAGTTGTAGTACAATGAAAATAAGTTGTGTAATGGCTGTAGCAAAATAATACAAGCTCAAGCTACATAATATCTGTAGTCTGTACTCTTCCAATAAAGAATATTCAGAAATAAGTCATTAACCGATTTCTGTGGTAAACTCAATGTTATCAAACAGTACACGGACATGACATAGGAGCAAGCAACTGCAAAACCCACCTGAGTATTAGGAAGCAAATCATCATTGTATGTTATGTTGATTTTTGAGGACAACGCAATGCATGCAGCTGCAATCTGCAGGGGCAGATATTGAATCTCTTGACTGGGATTGGAAAGACTACACATCTCAATTCGGTATCGAAGCAAAGGAAAAGACAACCCGAAATTGCTAACAAAACAAATCATCTTTAGTATGCAGAACTCCTTTTGCTGACATATGGTAATCTTTTCCGTGAACAATGTGAATTAAAATATCTCACTCTTAAGATATAAATGTTGCCAAATATCAAATATGGCAATAAAGGACCAACTCCTTGTAGTCTAATAAATGAAATGGTAAATGATGGTTGCAACTTTTAACCGGCCTCCGTAGCATAGTGGTAGTGCGTTCGCTTCGTAAGCGAAAGGTCGCGAGTTCGATCCTCGCCGGGGGCTGCATTATTTTGACTTTTCACTGCCATCACAAGGATCCTTGTTCCAGGGATTCGGCCTTGTTTAAGTCTCTCACATCTATCGGGAGGGTTACAAAGCAGCAAGCAAATACTTTGGCTAACTGGGTTTTGAGTTGTACCAACTTTACTTGATAAATTTTTTTGGTCTCAAGCCATTCAAATAGATTTCTTCTTGGTGGGATTTCCCAATTTTAGTTTCATCTAATTTTCCTTGTACTATCCTCTGGAGTAATTAGGTTTATCTTTTATACTAGAGTAATTAGGGATCGTTTAAAGTAAAAATATCAAAATGAAATAATAATAATAATAATGGAGACATTGATAATTACAAGAAATTGAAAAGTGGTCCATAATACTTCAATTATTTGGCATGGTATGTATGCATAACAAAGGACCACAATCAATCTGTGTAGCTCAGTCGGCACGCTTACTCACCCCATTAGGTCCCATCTGCCGTTATCATATGCATGCCTCGCCCCACATTGCTTCTATTTTTCTTCATTTATATTACAAAATTTACCCACCAAACTAGAATTTATATGATATTATTAGTGAATTTATTTTATATATAGTTGTTATTTGAAATGACCATGAAAGATACCTTAGACGACTGATTAACTTTTATCATTTTTGTTATAATTTATTTATTAGAAGAAACCACTATCAATACAATGATATATTCTTTGAGTGAAAAAAAAATTAAAACCGATCTTTAATCATATATAATCTTATAAGAAACCGAAACTCCCTAAAACTTTTTTTTTTTGGTTATTTTTCTTTGAAAAGAAATTATCAAGGATGTCAGGGGAAAGTTTTTACCTGTATAATTTTCAAATGATGAAGTCTTCTGCCCCTGGAGGTGAACGAAGCTTGCCCTAAAATAAAAATAATTGTCATCAAATGTATTAATCAATCCCAGTTCGTAGCAGCAGGAGGAGGACCACCAAGCAACCTTTTACGCTGTGACTTTAAACCTCAACTTGCCATAATCCTTTAATGTTTCTTGGATCTAGTGACATATTCATATTGTTTTGCATGGTGTATGTGTATATATTCATATATACTTATATGTAAAGTCTTGATACAATTAAGCTGCTGTTTTTACTATCAATTTTGAGTCTTTGTCAGCCTGCTGCTGCTGCTGCTACTGCTGCTGCAGCTGCAGTTTATCTTCTATCCTTTTCAATCTAGAAGAATTTCAGATTTTACAAACCTACTTTCTTTCTTTTCCTAATTGATTTGGATTCCCCCATGCTTCTTGTGCTCCGCTGCAATGCATATGCATGCCTTCAAATTTTGGATTACAGACTTGTAGGAAAACGATCGACGAAACTAGCCAGTGGGCTACCTCTTTGTTACGTGTCTCAATACCAAACAAAACTAAGAACAAACATAAAGAAATAATATTAAACGACCCCTTCTCTTACGATGTTGTCATCTATATTTGTCACGGGAGAGCCAGCGTACGTTGATAGAGCACCTAGTTGTTTTATGTGTGTAAATACACACACACACACACAAAAAGTGCATTATGTGATAATGCTGATGTGTACATAGGTCGGCGTGCATGTGCATAAGCATGATAGCTAGCTAGCTCGCTCGAATGTGTACGAGCTATGATTTGAGAGAAATTAATCTAGCAATTTTTTGTATCAATATCACTAGGTTATCGTGAGAGTCGTTGAAGATTAGAATTGCAGACTCTGGCACGGGGCCTCTCTTCAAATAAGATCATATATGAATGGACAGTACGCGATCACACGTCCTATCTTAATTAATTTTTTTTTTCTCATAATAAGTATGTGTTTACTAGTACTACATATATTATTTAAAGTAGCAATAGATTTCGGAATTTTACGCACCAGCAGCAATCACGAATCCTGAAATACATTGACGTATATGTATGCTCATGCATGTACTTTTGACCATGACTGACATATTCTCTCCTCCCCCCCCCCCCCCCCCCCCTCTCTCTCTCAATCTAAGGAACTTGGCGAATCAGCGCCTTAACTTTGAGCTAATAAAGTATGGCTCTTCACGAGCTAGCTAGCTAGCTTAGACTGCCTGTAAGAATGTGTATGTACATAGTTTCGGCCTACAGATGTTCGTTCTAACACTTGTGACTTTCATTCTATATGCAAATATCTTTCAAACGGATATGTGTGTGTGTGTGTGTGTATATATATCCGAATTTCTGAGGGCAACTAATTATACCATTACCAATTAAGTACATGTTTCTTGTGAACAAATTGATCAACTTAAGTTAAATACTTATACATGCATATGGAAGCTTGAGCTATATCAACCCTCAACAAAATTATCTTCCCAAGATGAGAAGTAAAGGTTTTAGGTCCCTCTAATTTACTAGAAGTTGTAAATTTCACCCAGAAGATCATTATCAGAGACATATATAACTGAACATGAACATCTCTACTCTAGTGATATGAGAATAGCCGACAGCAAATATGATTAATATGTTCGTGTGTGCTTAATTACGCAGTTACGGGAACGCTCGTATGCTAGTAATCAAATGAAATAATATGTATACTTGAGACTTGAGCCTAACCTCCTAAGTTCAATCAATTAGCTGCTCAATGATCCACTTCTCTATCTAGTTATTTTCAAACGGCTTCCCTCCATTTATATAAAACCCTAGAATGCGCCATTCATACGTATGCCTAAGAGCTAGCAAGTTTTAACTCATGAACTGATGTTTTAATTAATTATCTGCCCTAACGCGATTGATGCAACTGAAACATCATCAAATATTTACATTTATAATTAACTAAACTCATCGAATTTGATTAATAGGCATTAATTAGTACTCTTTCTTTTAATTTTATTTGTGTTATATTACTGGGTGGTGGGGGCGGGGGATTATATTTAATTTTTCTAAAAAAAGAAAAAAAAAACACTCAATTTGCTCTCCAATTCCAAAGAAATGTGCCCTTACCTGCAACTCAGAATGAAAAGCTATCAACTTAAGTTAATTGAAGTCCTGGCTACAAGTATGTGTCACTCTAGCTAATTGGTAGTGGTGGGTAGTGGTGGCAAAATGTTAACAAAGGCAGAATTTCATCGTAAAAAGCAACAGGAATAGCATATCCTTAAACGAAATTAATGCTATTTTTATCCTTTTGATATGCATTACATTCATAAATGATAATCCTAATCAATCATGGTATTTAATAAAATTCCAAGAATATTGCAGTAACGTATTCTAGCATATTACTAACATTTCACCTATTAAAAATCGTCTGCAGCTGCAGATCTTATAATTCATATGTATATAAACTCAAGAAAAAGTGTGTCGTTGTCTTACTTGTGATGAGGAAATCACCAAGGGATAGAGCAGAAAACAGTACTTGGTTCATGCAAGGCCTCATGGCCGAGTGGATCATATTGAGATAAAAATCTGACAATAGTTCGATATCGGCGATGGCCATTATTGACTATACATATTCTTGCTTTGATGCATTAGATTTTTGTTTCCGTATAGAAAAGTACGAAGACACCTCACAAAAGTTTAGGTCCCTGCACAGTTCTTGATCGAACTTGTACAAAATCTAGGTGTCTTCCTTGCCTTGATTGCTTCGATCAGCATTCGTTTGTGTATGAGCAAGCCCAGGATGTACATTCAGTGAAAAGGCAGGTTTCGCCGGTGAGGCGGTTGCGAGAGACTTGGGCAGAATATTATGTGGTGAACTTGAGCTCAACAATTGGAAGGGATTTATTTCTCTGGAGTCATGACTCTCGGTTGCAGTTGAAGCATATGGAGCATATGTTGGAAAAAGCGTTGGCATTGCTGCAGGTGGGCAGAAAAATAAGTGAGACCCAGATGGAAAAGCCAGAGAAGATTGCATCGAGACAGCATTGTTGTAGAGTGAATTTTCTGTTTGGGACAGAAATTCATTGTTTCCATATTGAGATAAACATAAATTTGAAGGCTCCCAATGGTAGTAAGAGTTGAATGGCATGGCATGGTTTAGCAATCCAGGAATGAAAGAATGATTGGCTACAGGAAAAAACTTTTGAGCTGTGCAATCACTGGATCCATCTCGATTTTTCTCTTCATCATTTAGCATAATCCACTTTCCTTTCTCAGAAACTGAAGTTTGATCCCTTTCAACTTCCTTACCTTTTGCCCTTAATGAAGAATCTACATCCCAGCACTTATATTTTTGCATCATAGTTTGATCTGCTGCATCAACAGTACTGCTATTGATCTTTATCCCTTCTTTGCCAGAAAGTAAAGGATGAAATCCACCATCCTTTATGAATGAAGAATTTACATCAAAGAAGGGAGAAAGAGAAGATCGAGCAGCATTTGATTCATGAGATAGTAGCATTTGCTGGTGAAATTGACCAAATCCTTGAGGTATTGGAAGTGGCGGGAGCTTATCAATATCATGTCTAGTGACGTCAAGCAACCAATCTATTACCTTGCTAGGCTGACAAAGCCCTAGTCTATCTTGAAGGTCATATAATTGAATTGCAGTAGGCACCGAAAGCCTTATCCTTCTGTCTCTCAATCCTCTTATAGTGCAAACCTTGCTGTGCCTGTCTTTGCCTCCAGATGAACGCGAGACGCGGACAATTCTTGGATTTCTGAATGCTGACCATTGTCTTGAACTGGATGGTGTCTTAGAGAATTTGTTGTCATTGGTGTCACCTTCCCGCTTTGCTGGAAATCCTTTTTCTCTTGAAGTTGATATCATCTTACTACTTTGCTTATCATCCAGGCGCAAGGAATCAGTACTGAACCAACAAGAAAAAGAAAATTTAAAAGTTAGTATATATGTAATTTTCTATCCTTGCTAACTAGGTCCTTTTAGATAGATTTTTCACCAATTAAATTGCACTAACTCGATCGTAGAATTTTACTTCATAAATAGGAACATAATACTATAAAAAGAAAATTAAAATATAATCTAACGCATCCTCATAAAAGTTGAAGAATGTTTCTCAACTCTCACTAATTTGCACAGAGTGAGAAAACTTGAGTAGAGATGTTAAGTAACAAATAGATTAAAGAAATAATTCTTTTTCTTTGAAATAGATTGAATTTTAGGCTTTCTCCAAAGATTAGAAGATGTTTCAGAAGTGGAATCTACGCCGGAATTCTTAAGAAAAACCAATGAACTCATGCACACAATTAAGGAGAAGATGGAAATAATCTCACTGAAAATCGTAAACTCGGAGATTTGCAAGGGAAATTAAGGGTTAACAAACATATATATCTCCTCTCATCCGGTGCCCTAAACCAAAAATTAGGTTACTGTGCTAAATGATAAACTTACATAAAGAAAACTTGCAGCAATTCGAAGCTGATTACGACTTTTAATTGGCCGGCAAAATAGGGAGGAGGAGGATGCTGAGATGTAAAATGGAGGTGAGCAGCACCATGAAAAAAGCTCAAGTCTGATCTTCAATTTAACTGGCTTGTACTGTAGAGTGGTTGGATATATAGTTTGAAATTAAATTTTATAGCTAAGACTAAACTTCGAGTGAGGACAATCAAAATTTTGGGAAAGGAAAAGATGCTGGAATTTCACCGCGCCATGTTGCCCTAGAATGGAAAAGGAAAAAGGAGTGGCGTATAAACAACCATGTGGCAGCTATTTATGTTGACACATCAATTGGATTATCTGCTAATAAGTTCATCAGTCTCTCCTTATTACACAGTAAATTGAGCAATTAATAATCACTGGCTTAATTAAAAGCAATTAATTGTTGTCTACTATCCTTTCGCTTTAAAAGTTAATTTTCGAGCATAAACATATTGGCAGGAAAAGGGGCTTAATGTTTATCGAACGACACCTATAAGTAACTGAACAAAATGACAATTATAAACCCTAATTGGGGACTGCGTGCATTTCATTGTTTACGTATGTCTTGTGACGAAGATCCACGAATGATATTAAGCTAGGCTTATATGATGGACAAAAGGGTAAGAGTGTACACAGAATGAAAAATTAGGGGGTGTAATTAGTTAAACATGCAAGAAGATTTGATTAATTACATTATAGCTGGGTAGAAGGAATTAAATTAAATTGTAAAGAGATAAGTGGTACCGCATGTGGGTTTCAGAGTTGTGGTGTAAGGAACAAGAGTTTTCATCAGCAGGACTAGAGATAGCTAGCTAGCTCTAATGTTTCCTTATAGAGGAGGGACCAAATTATACATATTGCTTCTTTAAAGCATCTACACTCGGTAGAAAGCAAGAACGAAAAAGAAAAAGAAAGGGACCACCCATGCCATATGTACGATGGCAGGAAGGACCGAGATTTTTCACGGCAGAGTGTGTGCTAATTAGCCTATCAGACTTGCATAAACTTAAATCATGATTTCGTCAGTTACTTACTATAATAAATTTACACATCCTCAACTCTTCTAGCTATTGATAGATAAATCAAAATTTAATTTAAAACTTCTTTCTGATGCAGAGATGATTTAATTTGTTCAATTGTTAGTTGCTTTGGCTTCAGATGGTTATCATGACTACTGTATATGAACTGCAGTTCACACACGTGTCAGAAATTTTGTACCCGAACTTTGAATTTCAGAGATTTTAAATTTCCTTTTACACATATTGTGTTTTTAAATGTCACCCAAAGAATGGGCAAAGAGTGTAGGAACTACCAGACCTCTTCTGCCCAGTTGACGATCTATGATGATGTCTGCAGCAAGAAACAAGAAACCCTAAAAAAGCTGTAATGTTTGTCAAACAAAAAGGAAAAAAAATGCTTCCCACACGAACGACATTAGAATCATGAGCTTTACTTCCAGATGAATGAATATGCATGGTTATATATGTTTCTAACAAGTAATTAAAAAAAGATTTATTTCATCTTAAAGAGTTGATTTTTGTTTTCATTACATCATCTGTTAAAAGCCTGCTAATGATATCAAGGAAATTAGAAAAACAAATATGCTTTTCCTCCTCCTCCTCATCCTCTTCTTCTGGGTTTTATAAAATTTATTCTCAAAATTTGAAACATCTCTTGATCTAAATATGGGCGTGTGAGAGTTAGAGAGAGTCTGCGACTTTTTCTTTTGAGCTACCTTAACAATCTAGAAAATGGGAATCTTCTTCAAACACAAAAAGAATTGAAGGTCTAACAGACTGTAAATACGGCTGCACCAGTCAAAAGCTGAGCTCTACTTTTATATATCTATGATCATATCGAGAAAAAGGAAACCCCACAATTTAATGAACCCCAGAAACCCTAAAACCAGTTGCTAATCTATATGCAGTTTAAGCTTTCCTTTGAAGGACAATTAATTGAATAGCCAGAAATACAGCAGCCATGATATAAATAGTAAGTGTCTCCCTTCTTCAAACAAAACTCCCCTTTTATAGTTAAGCTATCTACTGATTAAAATGGGCCAAAAGGAGGGGCATATATGTAACAAATTAAATTGAAAGAACCCTAATTACCCGATCTTACTTCCTTTGCTCAAACTTAGAAGTAATGAACGAAAGGCCCGTGAATCTTTTTCTAAGCAGTTAAATATGAAAAGAAATTAAAAAGTTTTTATCAAATAGTATCCATCTTAATTTGCTCTTTTAAGGATTTTAATTTTCTTTGGTATGGAAGATTTTCTGAGTTATCTCTTTCTCATCGGAAAAAAAATTGGTGGGCACAGACCATAATACCGCTCTCTGCTCTTTTTCTCTCAAGGTACCGTCATAAATGGAAAAAAAAAAAGGGTCTCCAGATCCAAGACAGCAGCACTGCTGCTGCTTATTGTTCAGAGAGCCATTAATCTTTCCCTTATGAGCTGAACTATTTCTCCAGTATGAAAGGGATAATTTATAACATCGATCAGTGTCATTTTTTCTGGGTTTTCCATCTGCCTGAAACTAAGGTATTATAAATTTAGAAATTCTTGCAATATAATAGTTTCTCCATGCATGTAAATTCTCTCATTTTTGAAATTCAGAATAAATTCAATTAATTACGGTCATTTCTGCACATTATTCAACCTTAATTAATATATATGTATGATGCATTAGACATGTTACAACTTGTCGCCCAGATAATGGTCTTGTCACTCTTGTTAACTGATAGACAATTACATTTTTCTATAGGGCATCATTCATAAGTGTGAAATTAATGATAAAGAGAGTGGTATGAATTTGACAAATCATTTCCCATCGTTCCAAGATACTTCATATCATCAATGCGACGACAAAGAGTGTAATAGTCAAACCAGATCAGTGTAATTTAGTTTGCAAAGAAATCGCAAGAAATTGTCATGTTCTCAACAAAAAATAAATAGATAACTAAATTGCAGCAGGATATCAGTTAGGAAAGAATTACTTTCCATCCCACCCATTCTGGTAGGTTCAATTAATAAAATGGATGCATATATGTTTGCATATATCCGCAACAATAGTTAACCCAATTAGTTAAGAGTTGGCTAATCAATTCAATTACATATGTTATGTACAGCCAAATATATGCAAAATAAATAAAACAAACAAAAAGAAAAAGCAGCAGTATACAGCAAACTTTATATTGTTTTTGCCTTTGATGGAATTTTCATATGGTCCAAGTCTTTAAATATCTGTAGCCTCTTGTATTAATTTGATCAAGATATATCAGTGAACGAAAATTAATCATGGGCTAAGTCATCCATTAATAAAAATAAATAATTTGTAGATCAATTGATAATGACCTTAGCCCCCCCAAAAAAAAAAAAGTCGCTAGATGGTATGAGCATGAGCATGACACCAGTGGATTACTATCACCATCAGTAATCTGATCTGATCTCAGCTATTATCACCACGAGCTAGTTATTGTAGTTTCAGAGAGAGAGAGAGAGAGAGAGAAAGAAAGGGAAAGAGAAAGAGATTCGCATTCTTATTGTCCACTGAGAAGAGAATAAAATGTTATGGATTGGACAGATACTCTTCTCATAAAACATATTAAAATTTAAGAAGAGAAGGATATAAAAAAAAAAAAAAAGGGGAATGAATGAATGATCATCATCATATCCATATCATACAGATAGAATATCTAGAAATATAGTAACTCAGTACATTTGAGGGCAGGGCATGCGGGTTTTCGGCAATTCAAGAAAGCATCTATTTTATTGTATTGTTATAAAAATTGTAAATGTTCTCTTCTCTTACTTTGTTTTTGCTGCTTCTTCTTGTATGTTGTGTCATTTTCATTGCTGATGGATGCAGTTATTACTCTCTTCTCTTCTAGAAGACACACTGAAAGAGACTGCACTCTGTCTGCAAAACCCTAGAAGAAATTAAAGCCCAAAAAAAAAAAAAAAAAGCAAGAGGTCGACAAGATCGATCATAGCTTTTAAAAGATATATAAATGCACGCTGTGTCGATCCATCAATAATGCAAAAAGTAAAGTTATGTAAGCAGAGTGCATGTTTTATTCTTGTCAATATTAGAAATAGAACTCAGAGCCCGTTTACTTGTAGCTTCCTATATAGCAGCTGATATATCAGCTACCATATATATATGTATATATATTTCAATGATTTCAGCTTTTATTTTCACTTTAATGCATGAAATGTAAGAATGATTATTCCAAATGTCAATTAGAAACCTTTAATAATTGACTTTTATACTAACCCATTTGAAGATATCTTTTCGAAATACAGCCCAGTATATTCTAAATTGTGCAATAAATAATATAGATCGAGTCCGAAGACATGCATTATTTCGGACAAAATTAGCCAAAGAGGGGGTAAAAAAGAAAACAAAGCAAAATGACCTAAAAAATTTAACTAACAGCTACTTAATTAATTAATTAATTATGATTTGTATTTATTGGATCAAAAGAGGATAAGCAAAGGAAAGCAAAGAAAGTGTGGTGACGTACACAGAAGAAAAGAGATCATGACTTCAGAAATGGAGATGGGGGGCACTACATTCACTATCACCAGTGCCTCACCCAGCTCTTTGTCTACCACCAACCACATATGTCCCTTCTGATTCAAAGAAAACAATCCCATTTTGCAAATTCACCTTCTATGTGCAAACTCTTGTACAAATTCACATATATAAATCGATGTAACATTGTTATATTATTATTACCATGTATTTATATTTTTATGAGAATAAATATAAGTTTATCAGAGTAAAAATAATTAAATTACATCAAATATGTGATAATAATATAACAACTTTGTTATATTTATTTATATAAGATCTTTATTATATGATGCATTATGGTTTTGCATAAATTAAAAATTCTAACTTGCACTTAATTATTTTGGATACTAAATGTAACTTAATACTTACTGCATGCTCGAAACCTCTTCCACATTGAAAATCATTGTCAATTAAATATCTTTGAAGTGACCTAAAAAAATTTAAATTTTATTTTTAAATTGAAGTGAGTAGACTTTTAAGTTTAAGTAGTATAAAATAAAATTATTAAATATCAAATATAAGTGTAAAAATAAATGATTCGCATTAAATTTAGTATTAGGAAATATTTTAATTGCTGTAAGATGCTTCAAATATTAAAAAAGAAGCACAATCGTGTTGAAATATTATATAAATATAACGGTTCAAAATATTACAAAGATTTTCTTGAAACTTAGGTTTTGCCACAGAACCTACCTTTAAATTCTGAAAATAATAATAATGACTCAACTTGATTTCTTAAAACTGAAACTTTCAAATCAATTATTGTCATCTACATGTCATAGAATTATTTGGCATTAAAACATTTGCATTTAAATGACAAGATTTCAAGGGCTCCTAAACTTTGAATTAAGAAGCACCATTAATTCTGTTGATAAGCTCTTTTTTACACAATCATAAGGAGTAGATTCAATGTTGCTATGAACACGAACTTCATCATGACTAAAATATAAGGGAAAAAAGGGCACATGCATTCTTAAAAATTGACTAAAAGAATAGTTTAATTAATTTTAAAAAATTCTAGTGATTTTTGTTTCTTAAAAAATTCTATTTATTTTATCTGTTTTTTTTTAAGAGTATTACAATAATATGTTGTGAATCATAACTATTTAAAGATTTAAATGCACTGAATGGCCCCCATATTTTGTTCCAAACTCGTGGATTAAACTATAAAAGAAATTTGCATAAGTAATTTTGAAATCAATAAAATTAAAGTCAAGCGCTTAACAACATACACAACATACATATATTCTTAAATATTATATTATTATAAAATTTTCTCCGATTTTACCCAGCTAGAATTTCAAAACTATGGTAATTAAATACTTCCATCTTGAAGATGAAAGAAAGGATTGGCAGATATTTGCTACTGCAACAAAAGTTAAATCTCGTACATGAAAGGAATGAAAAGAAAAGGTGTCCTACTCCTACCCTACGCGTAAGTCGGTTTCATAGGCTATGTACAGATTTGCTTTGCTTTACCTACAATGGAATTGACGAGAGCCTATTAACTATAACTATAAACAAGGTTTAGTAATAGAATGGCTCTGCAAATATTAGTACTAGCATAGCCCTTATTTAATTTATGGCCGTATTTGTCAACATTAATGAAACAAAGTGGATCGGTTACCTCTAAATTTAATATTTCTAGCGTACCATTGAAATTAATTACTTACAGCATTGACGGGGAAGGACAACTTCTGATCTGTCACCCTATTCATACTTTGTCAGGCTTCAAAAGTAGAAATTGATGGACAAAACCCCCAAAGCTCTTTCAATTTTTCTGTAAGGTATTATTAAATCAATCTTCATGAGCTGCTGCCCTGGACAATATTTGTATTAAGAGAGAAATGGAGAATAAACAATGCATACATACATGCATGCACAAAAGAACTAATTAGAAGGAAACAACCATTGAAGATGATGCATTTGAATTTACAGTAACCATTTGACATCACCAACCAATACCATGATTTTCAACCACAAACTATCTAAATGGAATTTGACTTCTCTAACCACGCATATTGATATAGTATATGGGTTTATTATTTAAACATGGTGAAATTAATTGGACACAAACACCACCTAACCAACACCACACCACACCACACCACCCCAACACCCCCCCCCCCCCCCCCCCACAACCACAAAAAAAAAAAAAAAAGAAATTTAGAGATGAAATGTACCATTTGTTACATTGCATGTGATTTCTTGCATAATCAACACGTGATCATGGCTGTGGTAACAGCCTACTTTTATATATAAATTCTTCAAGGATTGATTGTTCATATGCACCCATGTGCTACAATCCCCTAAATGAATACTTAATAAACAAACATAATTGACAACACCTCTACAAACATAATTGACAAACACTACTGTGCTTATTAAGACATAAGAATTTGGCTTTACCATTACAGTCAAATATGTTGATGACATGAATCTAGTTGAAACTCTTGAAGAGATCTTGAAAATTAGCGATTAGTTATAAAGTTTATCTTCTGCTCAAGTTTTTCAAGCTAGCCTCTCCTAATTATCATTTCTAATTTTCATCCAGATTAATACCAGTTTCACACAACTTTACCCTACCTCTAATTCCCATCTCTTGTCTACGTATACACAGAAATGAGAGGAAGAATAGAAAGCAAATGCAATCTTAATCCTATGGTTAACAAAGGACTCCAAACAAAGACACAGTACAGTAGTGAAAGCATAGGAGCACAAGTATGGTCCTTTATTTCCTTTAACATTTCAGCCTTAAATCTCATTAGAGTAACACTTTTTAACCATCCAAAAACTCCATCATAATTTCTCTTTCCACAAAACTTCTTCCCTGCCCTGGGCCCCCACCCCCTCTGCAACTGACCAACATGTCCACCACCACTACTGCCTTTGGGCATAAACCAATAAACACCAAAAGGAGAAAGCAGCAAGTCCAAACCGCATTAGCGAAATGAATGCTTATACAAAGATGATCTACACTCCCTGACCCTCCATCATTCTTACGGAGTAGCCAATTGCTTACATATTCTCTACTGCCAATATAGAAGAAAGTCCTGCAGTTTTCTTATTGAAATGAGGAGGGCAGTTAGTCAATTGAGTAGAAAAAATGCCATTCAAAGTAATAAAAACTATCCTGTTTGAGTTCTTGGAGTCATCTGGAAATTAAAGTCACCAAACAAAATCACAATTTTGCATTGCAGGCAGTAATGGAGTGACAAGCAACAATACAAACAAAAGTTTCACATCTTGATTACAAGGGAGAAGAGCAGGGTAGAAAAATAGATACATTTGGCTCCACAATTCCATAATGATTATGAGGGCTAATAAAACCTAGTTTTTTTTTTTAAATCAAGTTGAAACATTAAAAATAGTGTCAATAGGTAATAATGGGAAGAAAAACTTACAAGTTTCATACATCAACCAACTGCAGTTACATTTGGATCTTATACAAACAAAAATGAAAAAAATGAACTGAAAGGTAAGTGCAGGCAGCCACCCGTAGTAACATCAAGTCTTCCATTCTCTTTAACAGCAGTCACAATCCCACAAACCTGTTAAGAAGCCATAAAAATTTTAAAAGGTAATTATCTATCACTTGTGATGCCCAAAAGAGATAACTTACTATATCATTGTGCAATTAATAATCAGAAAACCCTGACAAAATGAAACTAAAATGTAGAGCAATGTCCATTATAAGTTATAACATTTTTTTAGTCTCTTATAAAAAAAAAAAAAAGCTTTACACAGCTCTTGAAGCAACAAGTATTTCCTATAATGGGGCCGCTGAAGATATTTGAGGGCATCATACAATACAGCCTCAACTTGAAATAACTAATCTACAATCAAACAAATTCACTTCATATAGGAGATGAACCTGGCACAAGAATGTAAAAACAGTTTTCCATAGAATACAAAGTAAAAAATATCCAGACAAACCATCATCTATGCTTAGCAGGTTGAAAGCAAGCACTTTCCAGAAAGCTGTCATAAGGAACCTTCCCAATAACCAATGTTCATCCCAATCTAGTTTGCCAAGCCATACAAACAACATGAATCTTACACTCCAATCAGGAACTGCTTATGCACTTACGTTAATTTAAAGGGACTTCTTTTCTACTCTTGTCAACTCTGCATGAAATTCCTATAGTTTAATTGCTGTTATTACAATTTTAAGCACCCAGCATGCACACGGTTTCCTAACACAACAGCATTGCCGAATACAATACAAGGTAATACAAAATTGCAACCTTCTCACTTTATGCTAAGTTCTAAAACATCACCCTTGTTGCACAAAATGGTATTAAACCTCTTTTAACAGGCCACACTTGATCTGCTAGCTGAATGAAATAAATGACAGCCCCCATAATAAAACTCACAAAGGAACCAATAATTTTGTAGTGCTCTGAGGGTATAACTGGCACAGTACGTTTCAGCTTATTTTTGAAAGCACAACAACTACCTAATGTTTACCATCCACACACACTTAAATTAGGAAGCTAGTGATTCCATCTCATAACAGCAGCAAATTGAACACAACAATACCATGATCCCAAACCTACCTGCACCACCACCCCCAAGAAAAATAACAATAATCATTCAAAATACCAAACTTAACCCCAATCGCTGCACCTGCAACTTCACAGAAATGCAGAAACTCTAAAACTCCACAATTTAAAATATATATGAAACATCACCAAACCCAAATTGCCAGCAGCCAATAATTTTCCCCTCAAGTGGATAACTTTGTCCTTCCACCACCAATAGTCCAAAACTAAGAATTCATGAACAAAAAATCTCTAAAGCTGATTTTACCAAAAATAATAATAATAATAATAATAATAATAATAATAATAATAATAATAATAATAACAATAATGATAATACACATTAAGATCACCAGAAACCGTAAGATCAACATTCATCACCCAAACAGCTAGCTATCTAATACAGAAAACAGACACAAAACACAGAAAATTGTCACATATATTCCTTGAAACATAAAGACCAATAATCTCACTTAATCAAGTACTGCAACTAGTGCATTACCATATTCATCAATCCGATAAAATCAAGCATATCAAGCAATTAAAAACCTAGAGTTCCATTAGTCAAATCCCGAAGCAATATCTTATTAAAATTTCCGATGCAAAAACGTAAATTTATTACCCAAAGGGAAAACAAAGAAAAAAAAAACACAAATCACAGTAACAAAATGAATAACGCATATTAAAAAAATTAGAAAAAGCACTCGCTTAATTTATTTCTGATAGCCTCCACCGACGGCGTTATCGTCCTCCTCGACCTTATCTGTCAGATAAACTGGAGGGAAATTGGTCACATCAAACGTCTTTTCCTTCATCATCTTCTCCACATCAGCCTTTTTCAAAGTCGTTCTGCGGATCGGCGGACGGTTCCGGCGCTGGTCGCGCGAGTAGTACTTAATGTCAAAGACAGTTTCCGGGTCCGAAGTGGGCACGATAGCAATCTGTTTCGGGGTGGCCGGGCACCTGACACGGTAATCGAGGGGCGATGGTATGGCCTCTAAGTATTCCGGGTCGGAGCAAACCCCGGTTATTTCCCATGGCTTCTTGATGAAGCGACGGAGGGTTTGGAAGACGGATGTGGCGGCTGTCGATGCGGGCATCGCCATGGCTAGATAGAGAGCGTATGCCTTGGGAATGTTGTGCTGCGGTGAAACAGCGGAGGTGAAACGTATCCAAGCGAAGGTTCTGTATCATCACAATCATATTTTCTATTTTTTGTGCTAATAACATTTAGATCCTCGAAGTTCTGTGATTTTTATAAAAAGATATTAGTTTATTAATTTATATTCAATAGATTTCTAAGTTTTATCAAAACGACTTAAATTTCTTTTAATACTAAGTTGTATACGATTTAAGATGCAAAGATATAAATATAATTTAATTATTTAATTTAGAAATTTATTTTATATAAATAAATAAAATAAACTGTATTTTCATTAAAATAATGTGGTAATTTAGATATGAATGTTATTACACAAAAATTTATGCTATTATAATCATAACTATTTTTAAATTAATACATATCATAGGAATGTTAAAGTAATCGGACCGAGCCTTTGAATAGTAAAATCTAGTTCAACTTGAGCCCATTATGAGTCTAAGTTGGGCTAATATCTAAAGGGTTATCATGGCTTGGGCCCATCAAATTTAGGCTCGAGCTCATGGGCCTTACTATTTAAAAATAAAAAATATATATTTATACATAAATAATAAAAATTTACAGGTTAACTCAGACATGGCCTATTAAGACCTAACTTATAGACCATATCGAACTTATCTATTTCTAAGTGGATTAGGCCTAATATAGTCTACTATCCTGTATAAGTTTTAATTTGATGAGTCGGCTTGGTCCATTTGACACCTTTAGTGCGTCGTTTCATCGTACAAATATGAATATGTAATAATAAGCATAACTTTTTGACCACTATTTAATTTAATTTATTAACTATTGGCTCAAATATTTATTAATTTTATTAACTATTGGCCTTCAAATATCTCTAAATTGTTTAAGGAAAAAATATTACAATAATCAACTAACTTTAATTTTTTTCAATAACTTTGATTTTATATAAGATGAGATTTTTTTAGTAGTTTTTAAAATTGACAATCTTTGTGGCTTCATTTTATTCATTTAAAATTATGATTTTCTTATTCAAACTTTCTATAGTCGATAATAACATTTATTGTATTATTTTACATTTTAATTTTTGTATTGATTTTCACATTTTTTGGATTTATAATACTTATTTTGGTTTATTTTCACACTTTTTCCTTAAGTTTTGACAAAATCACAAATAAATGCATATTTTTTAAAAATTAACAAAAAGTACTATTTAATAATAAAATCATTAATTTTTATTATGAATTAGCCAAAAAAACTAAAATAATTAAAAATAACCTTATCTTTTCAAAAATAAATAAATAAATAATAAATCAAATGCCTCTTCTTTTCTTCTTCTTCTTCTTTAATATCAATATTTGAGATAGAAAACAATGAAACAGGCAACGTAGTTAGTAGACACCAACAACTTTGAATTGTATTATAAGAAAACCCAACCATAGTTTGTAGAAAAAAGTCAAGCATATATGATTTATACTTGGTCAAAAGTTCTATGAATCAGAGAATTTTCATTGGTTCATCAACATCTCTAATTCAAATACATCTCTTAAATATCAAAATTATGAGCTATTATCTTACACTAACATATTTGATTCTGCACAAGAAATAAATTTACGTGTTGACACCTATAAAGCAAAAATTAAGGATCAACAAATGGCACCATCTGTGAGAGTTGGACAAAATGTTATTATAAGTTTGGTATGAAAAAAAATGGTAATAACATAAACAATGAACACGCATGTGAAAGACAAGAGAGAAATGCTAATAAACCATGTAAACATGTATTTGAAAAAACACGAATAAGAAAAATAGACATAGGGGGACAATATATGGAGGACAAAGAAATGTTAGAACAGATATAAAGTACTAACCTAGAAATTAAAGAAATATTAAATAAAGTGAGAGCAAAAATAAACTTAAAACAACAAAAAAAAAAAACAAAAGAAGTGGCCAAACCGAACGACAAAAAAGAATATTGAAGTCTTAACAAGTCAACAGGAAGACTAATTGCAAGACAAAGAAGCATATGTTCAACAAAAGATACTAAGGATGAAGATATTGACAAAGTGAATCATATAAAAGCTGAATGGATTGGAGAAATAAAAACAAAGTTTTTGATTTTGGTAAAGATCACGACCATACCTTATATAAATGTTCAAATGTTAAAGATTAGATGAAAAGCCTATTAGAAATGACTATTTAACAAAATATGTGACTCGTGCAAAAAAAGAAGAAAGAAATGTTTATATTTTAAAGGAAATTTATTAATAGCATTTTATTTTCTTTAGGCAAACATTTATTTCATTTCAAATAAAAATTTCTTTATTTTTAATTGACAAACTAAGTTCAATAGAGAACTTTGTCCTGAAGACACTTGATGAGGCAAGACAAGCCTACGGGTAATAATCCAAAAGCTAAAAAGAATGATATGAGTCCTAAAGACACTCAATGAGATGAGATGAGATGAACTCTTAGGTAATAATCTAAAAATCAAATAAATGGATCTAAATCCTAAGGACGCTTAAAGAGAAAAAAGGAACTCATCAGTGATAATTCAAAAATTATAGGAAATTGTGTTCTAAAAATAGCCAATAAGGCGAGATAAACTAACAAGTTTTAAAAATAAAAAAAATTAGAAGGATTTGGGTCTCAGGGATACCTATTAAGGCAAGATAAGTTTAATGATGATATTCTAAAAATTATTAAAAACTGTGACTTAAGGACATCTAATGAGGTAAAATGATCCCATAGGTGATAACCTAAAGATCAAAGGGAATCATGTCCTGAAGACATATAATGAGATGAGATAGACCTACAGGTGATAATTCAAAAATTAGACCTAATTAGGCACAATAAGCACACAAGTGATAATCCAAAAATCAAAAGAAATTATGTTCAAAGCACACAAATGAGGCAAGATGAGCTTATAGATAATAACTCAAAAATCCAAAACAAAAAAAAAAAGAAACTAAGCCTTGAAGACACCAAATGAAGTGAGATAAACCACGAGAATAACTCGAAAAATTAAAAAAAAAAAATCAATGGGATCTCAGTCCCAAGAACACCCAATGAAAAGAGACGAGTCCACGGTTATTAACCCAAAAATTAGAAGATTTGAGTCTTGAAGACACCTAATAAGACAAAATGATCCCACAGGTGATAACCAAAAAATCTTTCTATAAGTTTAAAATTCGATGACACATAAAAGAAAAAAAAAAGGACATTTACTAATAACTTGCTTACAAGAATACAATAAAATAAAAATAAATGACAACTATTCTAGATCATAATAAAAAAAGGAAAATTTTTTTTTGAATTTTTAATACCAAACTAAAAACTCATTGATACTTAAAATTAAAAGACTTTTGTTAGGTCATAATAGTTTTTATTAACCAAATCTCTTCTAGGTCATTAAAAATGGTCTAAATCTATACAATAGATTTTTCCTTATCAAGAAGCTCCCTTTGGTGTAATTCATGACCTCATCAAAAAGTCCTTCTTGGCATAATGATGTCTTCATCAGAAGTTCTCATCGAAATAATTTATGTCCTCATTAGAGTTCTTTTTAGTATAATTCATATTCTAACTAGAATTCTTCATCTATATAAATCATGTCTTTATCAGAAGTCATTTTATAAAACTTGATGTCATCGTGCTATATTTAGAAGGAAAACTAGTTCAACAAGGTTTCATCTAGTAAGTTAGTATTATTGTAAGACTCTTTATTAACTGGATCTTTAACCTCATTTAAAAAGGATAAGGAAGGTGAGACATAATAAAATTATAGGAAATAAAAATAATGATATCCCATTCCAACTACAACAAATAGGGTAATTTATATCTTATAAAAAGAAAGGGAAGATAAAGATAAAAGGATCCAAAAATTTCTCGAAAAGAAAAACATTGTACTTTTATTTTTTTCTTTTTACTTTCTACAATAAAACTTGAAAAGTAAAAAACTCAAATCTGACTTGTATCAGAAGATTTTTATCAAATAGCCAATACTGCTAATTCATGTTTATCTCATAAATATCATGACTAAGTGATATTAACTCACATTAACAGATCCAATTCTACATATGAAACAAATTTACATGTTGACACCTAAAGGGCAAAAATTAGATATCGGTGATAATAAATTCTACATATAATTAATGTAATAAAATACATGCAAAATAACAATTGTAAGCAATTCTATATATAGTCGATACAACAAAACACATTCAAAGCTATAATTTAGACTAATTTTGTATGTTGATTTGTAATATTTTAAAAAATAAAAATAAAGAAGGTAAACAATTATAATAACTTTCTTTTAATAACCTAATGAAAAGAATTCAAGCATTCGTTACAAGCAATCCACGTCAAGTCACTTAACCATATTTTATGTCCTCGAGGTTTTTACATGTTCTTAGTATTGGTCCCATCGTATGTCATTGGATTTTACTAAAAATAATTTAGTAATGTGGTCAATTTTAAGTATGGTTATCATTGATTGTGACTCTTGTAAGAAACCGAAAACATATACATGCAAAAAATAAAATTTTTTTGTTTCTTTTCTTGAATCTACGTGATTAATCTAGCGTTATATAATATATAAATAAATTAGATTTGAAAATACATATCTATGTATATCGATTGACTTGTCCAATTATGAATATAGATTCGATCATATGTCTTTACGATATTCACATAGCTATGTAGAAACTAAAGTACTAGCTCTTACGTTTCTTATACGTATCAGCTATTTTTTGTGTTTTTTTTAAAAATACGTTATAGTATGAAAAATCTAACCACAACATTAAAACATCACATATTTTTAATATTATTTTAGACATTTTTCATTATAAACCTAATTTAATTAATAAAACTTATAATAACAAATTTAACCAAATTTTACATAATTAATCTAGCTAAATCAATGCCTAAATAGTATAAAGAGTTCTAATTAAAATTAAAATTCTATATTTAAATTAAAATTCATCTCATAAATTTACACTTCCATTATTTTTTATCTTAATATGTGTTCTAACAAATTCTCGTAATATTAGTAATAATACTAAAATTTAATTTTTGATGCTATAAGTAGTGAATAATGCTTATTAATATATTTGACTACCCAAATAACATGAATATTAGTAATTGAATATCACATTTTTTGTTATCAATATTACCATGCAATTTAATTTTTTATTTTAAATATTTTAATTGAATACAAAATATGGAACGTATCACTTTTATATAGTTTAATTTTTATATTTTATTAATATACGTAACATAAAATATATAAAATAAATGATTTATTTTCCAAGATTCATAAGATAAATTCTAGTATTATCATATGTATATAATACAATATAATAAATACCTATATACCTCTAATTAGAAGTTTTTTACCAAACTATGAATATAAATTAATTACTTTTGTATCTCTATGACATACACATGATCAAAATCTAATTCAGAAGATTAGCTTTTATAGTTTGAGTGAGTGATGTTTTATACTTTTTCTTCTTAAAAGTAAGAACACGAAAAAAAAAATATTAGACACACCTCTAAAATGTAAATATTACATATTTATATTATTATTTTAGATTTTTAATTTAAACTTAACCTATTTAGTTTTATTTTTTTTATAAAATTTAATATATTTAGTAAAATAGACACTAATAAAATTTAATCAAATCTTTATATAATAGATTTAGTCAAAATTAATATTTAAATAATTCAACGAATCCTAAATTTATTTAAAATTATACACACACACACACACACACATACATACACACTATTTCTGATTTTAATGTGCGAAATCAATAGATTCTCGTAACATTAGCAGTAATACTAAAATTTAATTTTAGTATTATAAGTAATAAGTAGTATTTAACAATACATTATAACTATTTAAGTGACACGAATATCAATGATTTAATATTATCTTATTTATGACTAATATTACTATGTAATTTAATCTTTTTATCATAAATATTTTAATTGAACACGAGATATAAAATGTATCATTTTCGTATAATTCAATTTTATATTTCTTTTATATCATGAGGAGACTAATTCTATCAAATAAAATATTACATATTAAGTTATTTAAGCATGATCATATATTTTTTAAAGTTTCATTCAATGAAATGGCTCCATATATCACTCCCATTATGTAGGAGAAACAAATCTTATCTTCATCATATATATTCTTTTACACAAATTATGACATATTTAATTATTTCTTTTATAGCATATCTTATTATAAATGACATTTGAAAATATTAAAATATATCATTTTCTATAGTGAAAATTATAGTGATCTCAAATTTAAAGATCATATACATTATTATCACTATAAAAATTACTTACAACACTCATATAATGATTTATGTAGCGTTTTCATGATTAGTCAGTCCAGTATATTAGTTTACTAACTTGTACGTATATATTAACTTGATATCTCACATTGCAAGACATATATATTATTATCAGTTATTATACATACTAGTTTTTATGCATTATTGTTATTCTATTCACAATAATACTTGACTAAAGATATTTAAAAATAGTATCTAACTAATTAAATTTACTATTTTAAAGATATTATTATATTTGTTAAATATACAGATATGTAATAATAAAATAATCAAATGATATATATAAATAAAAAATATCATGACACAAATATAACAAATATTCAAAATATTATTACATTGAAGGCATAGAGCATATACCAACATATTATCATGTAATTTAATTCATTTATCTTAAATATGTCAAATAAATATGAGATATAGAATATATCACCTTTGTGTAATTCAATTTTTATATTTTTTTGATATAGACTTATAGTTCCACTTATTAAAAAATAATATCAATATCATATATTAATTTATTAGAGTATAATTATGCATTTTTATAGTATCACTTAATCAAACCACCCAAAATATCACTTTTATTATACATGATAGATAAATTTTATTTTTGTCATACACATTTCTCTACATGAGTAATGACATATTTAGTTATTTTCTTTATAATTTATTTATAATTTATCTTATTACGAATGACGTTTGAAAAATATTAAAATATATTATTCTAAATGTTGAAAGCCGCGGTGATCTCAAACTCAAAGATCACGTACACTATTATTACTATAAGAATCACTTATAATACTCGTATAATAATCTATGCAACATTTTTATGATGAGTCAATCTAGTATACTAGTTTGCTAATTCATACGCATGTATTAATTTGATATCTTATATCATAACATATAATATGTTATTATTAGTCACTATATATACTAATTTTTATACATTATTGTTATCCTATCCATAATAATATTTGACTAAAAATAATTAAGAAAAGTATTTAACTAATTGAATATTCTATTTTATAAGCATTACTATATTTATTAAATGCACGAATATATAATAATTAAATAACATAAAATATGATAATATCATGATCTATGGAAATAAATATACCAAATGTTTAAAGAATATAATTAAAACTTAAGGCATACGCTAACTTATGGCCATATTAGATTCATAGTTAGTTATGCTACTCAACAACTCACAGACATGGTCTGCAATCATTAGTAAAATATAGACAAATAATTTGGGGAGTGATAACTTATATTATGCAATCTAATAGTGTCTTTAAATGACTACACTTTTATTAAAAAATAATCATATAGAGTTTATGATTAATCATAGTTTTACTAGAAAACAACTCTGTAAATCTTATAATTAAAGCAAAAAATTGAAATAAAAAAGGCATTTAGGCTTTTAACTTCTATTATTATAATTCCAAAAAGTACTCAATGCCAATAACAAAGAGAATAGAAAAGAAAAATACTCTAAAGAGTCGCATTCTTTTCAAGGACGCAAATTTTTTAAGGAACCACTAAGGATAGGAAAGAAAATAACCTTAGGAAGTTATATTCTTATTGAAAAAGCAAATCTTCAAAGGAACTATTAAGGATATGAAAGAAAATACCTTTGAGAGGTCACATTTTTGTCGAAAAGGCAAATTTCTAAAAAAAATCCACCAATGATATATGACTAAGGGATCACATTCTTATAGAAGAGACAATTCTATAAAAAAAAAAAAAAAACCACTAAGAAATATCCTTAAAGGGTTATATTCTTATCGTAGAGATAAATTTTCAGAAAAATTATTATAAGTAGAAAAAAAAACACTGCTGAGGGTTATTGTCCTTATCAAAAGGGTAAGTCTCCAAAAAAACTACAAAAGGCTAAAAAATACCTTTAAGAGGTCTTATCTTTACTAAAAATGCCAGTTTCCAAAAGAACTACCAAGGGTAGAAAAGAAAATACCTAAGGATTTCCATCCTTGTCAAAAAGCCAACTCGTCGAAGAACAAAAAAAAAAAATTCCTTGAAAGTTCCCTTTCTTTTGGAGAAGTTAAGAGTCTTCAAAATAACCCTAAAGATAAAAAGGTAAGGATACTTAGGGTCAAAAAAAAATACCCTTAAGCAAGTTCACTCCCTTTTGAAACGATAAGGTAACTACTCGATTAATATTTTGATTATTTATTTATCATAAACTATTAATTAATTTATTCTAAAGAGAATTACTTAGTTAAAATTTCTTAATTAATTATTACTGTAGCTTTAGTTATTTATTACGTAATTAAGAAAGGAGGCATAATTAAGTTTCTTGATTGATAATAATTGTGTTTTTGATCATTAATTAAACATTTTTTTATAATAATTAAATTTATGATTTATAATTATCAAGTAATTCTCGAATGTTAATTTATTAATTCTAAAAAAATGACAATTATTTATTTATTCTTGATTAATAAATACAATATAATATAAGGTAATAAAAATTAATATCAAATATTTATGATAATTTGATGATAATCATGGGGAGGTAAAAGTTTCAATGTTGGGTATTTTATTTTAGGATATCGAATTTATAAACACGTGAGAACATCCATAAGAATTATAAATGTAATTGTATTTTCTTAAGGACATGCATGAAAATTATAAACTTACTCATAAATAGGATAATTCTATTATTTAAAGATAAAATTTTCTTTTAAGGATACTGATGATGATTATAAATGAACTATAGGTAGGATAATTCTATTATTTAAAAATTATGTTTTTTTTCTCTAGAGATACCCATAGGAATTATAAACATACTTATTGATGTAAATTCAGCATAAGGTAAGTCAACCCAGGCCCAAATTCGTCCAGCCCATGATCTCCTCAGTCTATACACTTCATTTGGCCTTAATTTGATTACTTAGAGTCAAAGTCATGGAGCAGTATTAATATGAATCTTTGGAATGAAAGTTAAGCATTTATATGACTCTTGAAAGTATAAATATGGAGCATTGTGCAGTTATTTATTATAATTAATGCATGTAGTCCCTATGTAATCTATAGTTTTCTTTTATATTTGACCAAATATGTAATGCCTATAAAATGGCTTCTTCTTTTTCATTTTTGAATTTGGCTGGTTGAATGAAAATATATTTCTTTTGAGTGGTAATCCAACTCTTCTTCCTTTATCCAAATTCTTGCCAAATTTGGTGATAGCTTTTTTCTTGGTTGGTGGCATTGCTTTTAAGCCCTGGATACTTAGCTTTTATCTTTAAATTCTTTTCTGTTATCATCATTTGAAGAGTTTAAGAGTTCAAAACTTTAATCCCATGAATAGTGACAAATTTGAAGAACAAAACTCACTCTTAACTTCCGCAAGACGCATCACTTATGAGAGGATAATTTTATCATATGAAGATAATGTTTACTTCTAAAGACATTCATGGGAATTATAAATGCACTTATGGGTAAGATAACTCAATTATTTGAAGACCAGGTTTTCATTTAAAAACACCTATAAGAATTATGAACATACTCATTGATAAGATAATTCTATTATGTGAAGATCATGTTTTCTTTCAAGAAACCTATATTATAAATGTATATAATTTTTATTTAAAGATTAGATTTTCATTCAAGAATACCCATTAGAATTATAAACGTACCCATGGATCTAATAATTCTATTATTTGAAAATCAAAATTTTCATTCAAAGATAACTACAAAAATTATAAATGTACTTTCAGTAAGATAATTTGTTGAGATTTAGGTTTTCTCCCCGGAGATATCTGTAAGAAAGAAAATTCCTATAAGATCCAATTCTTTGAGATTTAAATTCTCTCCTGATGACATCTATGAGAAAGAAAGTTTTTATAGGATTCAATTATCAGATGATAAATTTATGCAACTGAAAACATAAACTTGCATTAAAGCAATAAAAGCAAAACTTGAGAATCATAAACTCTTCAAGCAAAGCCGAAAAGACTATTCTTTTGTAATGTTTTCTAGCATTAAGAAAAACTTAAAAACTTTTGGTAATTTTCAACACCAAATTTGAAACTTGCTAGAGGACTAATGTTAATACATGATTTTTTTTATTAGCTAGATCAATTCAATATTAATAAAAACAATCTATGTCCACATTTTTAATCTATTTGAACTTATTAAAAGATAAGATATCACCTAAATAAAGGATCTAAGAGGATTATACTTTATGAATATGTTGAAAGACATCTTTATCAAAAGCCTATAAGGAGTAAACTTCTGTAGTTTTAAGGAAAAAGTACGAGGTTATAAAAAAAAGGTCCAAATAAAAGAAAGGGAACTTTTGGAAGATGGCTATTAATTTGCCAAAGAAATACCAAAATTACTCTAAAACACTTTTCTCTTATTATTGTTAATGATTTATTCTTATTTTTTTATTCTTAGTAATACGAATATGCTAAAAAAAATTACTGAGTTAGGCATTGAAGTGTTTTCACTAGGTAACCAATACCTTTGATCCATATTCGTCTCATAAGCATCTAACTCAAAAAGAATCAAGCAACTCAAATATTTTAAATCAACAAATTTGTTCCACAAAAAAATAGCCATATGTTGACGCTTGGATAACGAAAAATCTATATCAACATTTATTGATGGAAACCAATAACAATCAAATCCATTATGAATTCCACAAGGTCCAATTATGAAAGCTCGAGCTAAGAAGTTATGGGCATAACCTAATAGGCTTATTAGAGGGATTGCGACAAAGTTTGCAAACTACATTAAAACGATCTTAAAATTAAACCAAACTTTTTATTAGAAGGATTGCGACAAAGTTTGTAACCTATATTGAAACAACCTTGAAATTAAACCAAACTTTGTATAACATCTTTTATGCATGTTAAATAGTTGATGATTAATTTTGGGCTTGATTAGACATCGTTTGGACTAAGTAGAGACTTTTGGACATTAAGCTTTAATAGGTCAAATACAAGACATGTGAGTTAGGTCATGTGTGAGGTAGTGAGAGGCCATGCCATGAAGAAAGGCCTGTTTTGTTTTTGGATTGTTATTTTGGGCTCAAGACTTTATTTATTTTAGGCTAATTTTGTTAATTAAATATTATAATTTTTTAGTAACTTAAGGTCTTTTTGACTTTTCCTACTTTAATTAGGTTTACATGGTGTAATATAAAAGACAATGGAATAAGTTTTTAGGCCATTATCATGAATAAAAAATATGCAGCAATTATGAGTTTGCTTCTCTTCATCGAACTTTTACATGAATTTATTAACTATTAATTCCTGAATAAGTTCTAATCAAAACTTAGGTTTTTGAATCAAGTTTTTGGCGGATTTAAATTCTTGAATATGAATTTTTAACTTTCTTAGAGTTTTGATCAAACTTATTATAATTTTAAATACAACTTCATCTAATCATTCATATAACTTACTACAGTTCATAATTTGTCTATTGTCTATCTCAAGTGACAAATTACTACATTATTATATCAATAATAGATAGCATAATAACACAAAATTTGTGCAAAAAGAAAAGAAAGAAACAATCAAAGATGAAATGAAGTGTTTAGCTACAATGCAAACATGTATTGTTATATCACTTTTTTTTTTTTTAACTTTTATGTTAATTATTTTAAAATTTTTTTTATACATCAATTTTTTTATATTTGTATCAAATTTTAAATTTTATATTCGTATTTTAAGTTTTTTATATTTTTTTTTTTCAAATTTTACATTTGTTGGTTCAAATTTACGTATCATATTTTAAGTTTTATGTTAAAAGATGTATAAATTAATACATCTATTGTAGTTAAGTTTTAATACTAGGGGAGCCAAGATGTCACAACAATAACAAGGAATTTGCTGTGTATTTCAACTTTTTATTACTTATTTCAAGTTTTTTTATATAGAATGTGCAAGATTTGTGTAACTAAAAAAAAATTGAATGTACCTTACATCAGATTTACCATAGATGAACTCATACATAAGGGTATCAATTAATCTTATTAATTATTACTTGTCTTAATTTTTTAAATAAAATATCATGTTATTTTATTAAATTATTTGTCAAAATAAAAATTATTTAAAAATAAACTCTAGAATAGTTAAAAAGAATATTTTAAAATTGAAATGAATATAAATTTATAGGTATTTTAAGATGAAGTATATTAAATATAAAATATTAAGTATTTTAAGCCGAAGTATATTAAATATAAAATATGTATAAGAGATTTGATGAACATTGTGAATTATTGAGTGAGAAAAAAAGTTTTTTTAAAGTATTTTAATGTGTTAAGTTTAAAAATTAATAAATTTTAATGTAGTTAAAAAATATAAAAATTAAAATTAAAATAAATTGTTAGTTAAAAAAATATATAAAAATTAAAAGATTTATATATTCACACGTTCTACACATATCACATAATATTTTTAAGTTATTTTTATTACATTATTATTTTGTATTAGAGAAAATTAAAAGATTTTCATCGAATCACTCTTAATATAGGTGCAATGCTATATATATATTTTTAAAAAAATAATTACAGAAGAATTAACATTATCTTAATTAAAAAGCCTCAAAAAATTAGTTGGATATGGTAAAATAGAACAGTTTTATTAACCAATGAAGAATGAACATGCAACAACGCAGCCAACCACACGCTGCCATGTGGATCCCCAACCTCTGAAAACCAGTCATACATAATCCATTTCTGATCATGCAGTTTGGATCTTTTCATACATTCTTCTAGTTCTAGTTCTCGGCCAAATCCAAGTGAAAGAGAACCATGGAGGCCGCCGCATTTTGTGGTGGCAGCAGGGGAATCCCATTTCCCCATTCTTTGTCTGAAAGAAGCAAAGCAACGAGTCGAAAATCTTCTGCTTTTCCATCCCTCCTGGTTCAGTCCATGGCTACCCAGAAACCTTTGCCATCTGCTGCCAAAACTGTCAGCTCTAGAAAGGTACGGCAGTAATTCATTCTACCACTAAAATTGTTTAACTGCTATATTTTGTGGTTGTTGTTGAGATAAAGAAAGAAAATTCCATTCAATTTAAATGCATGGACATCAAATCATCTTCAGTTTGCTACAATAACTTGCTGCACCATTGCAAATCGTAGAACTCAGTGGTTTTCCCTCTAGGGGAGCCAGGCCCAAGGAATACGCCGCTGGCAACCAGCCCTCCAGTCAAGTTACTAACAAGAGTCGAGCAACTCAAACTTCTGTCTAAAGCTGAGAGAGCTGGCCTCCTATCTGCCGCAGAGAAGTTTGGTTTGTCTCTGTCAACCATTGAGAAACTGGGCCTGTTGTCAAAGGCTGAAGAATTTGGTGTTCTTTCAGCAGCGACGGACCCTGGAACTCCAGGGGCACTGCTGACTCTCAGCTTGGTGTTACTGCTTCTAGGTCCCTTGTGCGTTTACTTCGTGCCTGATGACTATACTTGGGAAGTTGTGTTGCAAGTGGTGGTTGCTCTTGTTTCTATAGTTGGTGGATCTGCAGCTTTTGCAACATCAAATTTGGTTTCCACTCTGCAGAAATCCAATTGAACTGCCAAACCAAATTCCTAGTGAGATCAAATAATTTATTATGATCGTTGGATTTTTATTGACTTGATCTTTTACTTCGTTGTTTCACTGTTCTAGTTCGATACATCTCACGCATCTTTCACCGAATAGAGCCGAATAAAGCAACAGATATAATGAAGCAACCATAACAAATTGCATTAATAATCCCGAAGAGATGAATCAAGTCTGCTGCATTCAAGGAACTAAGCTATTGCTACGTAGCTCCGTGTTAAATCTGTTGACGGAACCCCCCAAAAAAAGTAGGAGAATGAGATGAAAATACAGAGAATTTTATAAAAGAATACATGATTGAACCAAAACACCATTACATGTTAAGCAAGCTTTTATGAAATGCAGCATGAAAACTGAAACCCGCGAGAACCTTCTTATACGCATTGGCAACTGTGAAAGTCAAAATATAAATTTCTAGCGTCGTCAAATCCCTCATTTTTGTACTGTCAAAAAATCTTCTGAACTGATCAATCAGCACCAGAATCATGATTCACCCCGTCGCCTTGATTACCACCTCTTCTATTTCCGTTCTGATTTGCTCGTCCCTCTCCATTACGTCCACTCAAACCTCTTGGTCGCCCTAAAAACTCACCCTGATTTCTGAATTCATTCCTGCCGTAACCTCGTCCACCACCAAAGTTCCCACGATTCTTGAAACTATCACTGCGGAACCCAACTCTTCCTGAAGAAAACCTGCCTCTCCCACTGCCACCAACTGTAAAAACAGCAAAGTAATCAGTTCTTTCACATAATTATGGTACTGTTGTGATGATAAAATTGGATAGAATAATCAGAAACTACCGAAAATGAATATTCTACTTTCTACTAACCTCGAGAGTTTGCTCTCTTTGCCTCAACATCTGCTCGACGATCCCCAATTATTACAGAAGAAGCCTGAAATTTTAAATTTGACACTACATCACATCAAATAGTCGAATCAACTAAAACTAGACAGGCAGGATGAAATATTACAGTAGCACCTAAACTCCACATGACAACTGAAATTCCACTACTTTAATCAACAGTATTATCCAAAAATAGACATTATTATCAATTTCAACAATAGCAGGCAGTATTGTCAATTTCAACCATTTAATGATAATAAACAGAAAATCCACAAAGACCTATAGTAATAAGTATAGCAATTCTTATGCTCTCATCTACCACCACCAAAAGCCACTTTGTGCCATGCCAGATATGATATACCAGGTCGCCGAGTAGCTTTAAATATCATATAATAAAAGTGATCAAAACTTAATCACATACTCGATAAGCAAATGTTAAATCATATTTGGAATCAAAAGCAACCAGCAAAACCTAGTAGGAAAACTGTAGTAGAAATAAAGCTCAACAAAATGCTTAACAGAGTGAGGGCATAATGAGCCAGCTCAAAAATTCTTTAAGAAAGGTTTTACTGTTTGGAATTTACCCTTTAGCCCATTCAATGCTGTAAAACATAAAAATCTCACTAAATAGACATTATTATGTTGGTACTGTAGATTTATGAAGGAAAGAGAAATACTAGCTGGTTGTGTAAAACGTGAAACTTAATCAACATAGGTACTCTCCAAGCTGAAAAGTTGACCCATTTAAATCTGCAAAACTTACTAAAACTCATTTTATGTCCATCTAGGAAAAATTCTTTTTAGGGCGATAAAAATATGGCTCCAATCACAGCCTCTCTCAATTCAGGCCTGCTAAGGAGGTCCCTGATACAGAATAGAATTAACAATATAATCAATACTGATCTGGTTGAATTTGGATCTGCAAGAATAGAAAGCCTAGCACAGATTCAATGTGTTCATAATGAGATCATGTTTAAGCTTACCACACAAACAAGGATAAGAGGGAAACCAATTAGAATTAGAGCCAAATTCAGTAGGTGGATGAGTCTGGGTCAGAATTACATAAAGAAATCGGTAACACTCAGACACATCATGAACTGGAAACTAAGGGAACTGAAACTTAAATCATGACTGGACCACCATCTTCTTCATCAGGGAAGTGCACATAGGTAACTCAAACAACTAAGAATATTGGCCAACATCACTGATTTACTTCGTTATACAGAGTCAAACACTAGGGCATACAATTCCAAAAAAAAAACATAATTTTAAAATTCCTAAGAGTCACCAGCTAGCTCAACTGATTTCAGCTACTTAGTTATTATAATTCTTCAAGTTCCCAAAACATTGTACCGAAAAGAATCTGGACCCATACAAGCTATACTATATGCACAATCAAACTGTAGGCTACAGAAGCTAGTAAATATGAAATTCCATAAAACCACTTACCTGAAGATAGAATTGTTAAACCCTAAACTTAATCAGTATCAACTATTTACATAGGATAATACCTCTCATCCCGGGTGATGTGACATTTATCAATTGAATGATGGGACAATGTAATAAACTATTTTGAAAATTGTAACAATTTACCATAGGATTGATGAATGCCACATCACTTGGGATGAAAATCATTAGTACATCTCTTAAACATAGCTGCCAAAAAAACCTTGACAGATACTAAGTTACGAAATTCCATCCTTAAAAAAAAAACATTGACACAATTTGAACCTAGAAAAGCACCAGAGAAAGTCATCAAATCAAATCTAGTTATTGTCTCACTCAACAACAAAAGACGTATCTTCTCACGAGTCACCTCAAACCACATGCCATCCCTTTTTTCCCACTTTTTTGATAGCAAACTGAAAAGACATATTCATTGATTTTTTTTTTTTAAAAAAAAAGAGCAGGTAGACATAGTGAGGCAGGCACAGGAGTGGCCCAGCTGTACACAAATAAACAAAATCAGTCTGGAATGAGTTAACTATAAAATAGTTGATATCATAAACTTGTATTTTACAAACAATGGGTCCTAGACAAAATGAAAACTCTTAAATAGTTGTTTGTCTCAAAGAGCACTCCACTCGGATGATTTTAAAGTGAAACCAAGAACAGATTTACAAATGGAACTCCAATAAATTGGTAAAATGAAAAGAAATCCACTCAAGATACAAAACAGGGCAAATTATATAGCTTCAACAACAGTGCTACGGATGCAGTAAACATCAGACACAATCTAAAAGAACAAGGTAAGAAAGACGAGACAATACCTCAAGTGCACTCTGCACTGATTCTGGCATCTCAAATGCAACAAATCCAAAACAATATCCTTGCTGCAGGCCAAAAATATACAACCCTTAAACACTACATCAAAGGATTTCATTTAGGTTGAAATGCACAATATAATATCTAAGACAAACCTTATTACTTCTGACTTGGATGCCATTTTTCTTAATTGGGCCAAATATTTTAAATGCCTCCTCAAGTTGGGCAGGAGTTGCATTAAAAGGCAAATTCCGAACATATATGGAACAACCTTCAGCTGTACCGAGTAAATTTTGAATTAGATATAAATCTAGAAACCAGAAAAATAAACCACTAAACCATCTTCGACATCACATCCTAGACATGGGAAACGTAGATCCTACCATATCCAACAGATTGTCTTGACACCATGAATTTAACACCTTCACAGCCCAATCAGGGACAGATTTTTTTTTTCCATGGTGTGTGCTTGTGTGGATGGGTTGTCATTTGGCCAGGGAGTGCTGGGGGTTGTGTTTGTGAGAGGGGGGAAAGAGAAATAGAACACAGATGAAGTTATACATGGTCCTAAAGTTTGTTCAGCAATTTTTCAATTTAAAGTTACATATGTATACCTTCCTCATTAACATTGCTACTTTCTGTAGCAATGTCACTACTGGGAGCTGAAGACTCAGGTGCAGGAGCAGGAGCAGGTTTTGCCGTGCTATGTGATATTTGATCAGTATTTACGGGTGCTGACCTCACTTTATGGGCAGGCACATGTGCTGCACTGGATATAATATTACCTTTCATCACTTTCACCTATAAGAAACCCAAAACAATTTAAAAATTCAAACAGAAGTCAACACCATATATTCATAAAACTGCAGAAGATTAAAAAAAATAAACATCGAGTAATCTGCTCACTATTGAAGCATATGATTTCTTCTCAGAGGCATCGTCCTGGGCAACTGGAGCTGAATTTGAATGAATTTCATTCTGAAATGAATTAGTTTGAGGTTCTACAATCTCCTCTTCAATCACTGATCCTTCCTCCTTATCAGAAGGATCACAGACTTCAGGACCATTGTCAAGATCTTCCCCTTCAATGGCAATTGCTCGCTCTGCCGCAAGATGATCATGTTGATGAGCAGGCTCTGGAAACAATGATAAAAAGAATTTCATAATCGAAGTCTGAAGTCAATATTAATATGATATCATGAGATATAGCTGAGCAAACCTGGTACATGAGTCAGTTCGGCTGTTGGAACGCTTTCATTAATGTTATTAACAAGCTCAGAGTTGTTCTGCAACGATTCATTCTCTTCAACATATCTAAAGACATCATTCAAGACATAATAGCCTTTGTCTTGTGGAGCTAAAAAGAATGACTGTGTGAATTTCTTTCTCACATTATCCTTTCCAGTTAAGCATCCAGTCACTAGAACAATCACCCCTTTCTCATATGACTCCTGTGCATCTGCAGTTTTTATCTCTGCTGTGTATTCCTCGTAATTCAAGGACAAAATCCTGTCATCAATTGCCTGTTTCAATGTCAGAAAGTAAAAACTTTCAATCTATCTTTGGAAAAACAAATGTATAATTCATAATTTCACTTAAATTACATCAAATTTGGAAAAAAAAAATTCCGACCAAACAACTGAAAAACTCAAACAATCCAATCATTGAGTGGCTGCTGTATGGATCACTAGAAAGCAGGTCCTCAGTAACCAACATTAAATTACAAAATCAGCAACTCACTTTAGTAAATACACAGCAAGCATGTATCACTATCAAAAAAATATCAACAGTTAAAATCAACAAATTGATGATCTAGATACTAGGTTTTCTAAACAGACTTGTAGCAGATCCCAGAATAACATATTCAATTTATAAAGATCTAAAATGTATGTTATTCATTAATTATAATGGCATGGTTTAATCTTGCAGTGATGGGATAAATCAACTGGCATCAGGAGATTCTCCCAGCATCCAACAAATATTCAATTTACAAAGTGGAGTAGGATTATGAAAAGTTGACAGCAGCATCATACAGAAGATACCAAACTGCCTACAATCATAAATATAGATATAAGAAAAAACAGTGTACTTGTGTAGACTACAATGATATTAATTCCTAATAAACTTACTTGCATGGTTGTCACTGTTGTCATAGTACCGTTCACGTCTGGACGGCTTAGCAAACTGGAATCATGATAAAATCTGTGTACCAATCCTGGAGATTGGTGAAGAATATGGTAATATTGCTCCACAAAGGCATTGCCAACAACTTGGGCACTGGGAGCTGGACTGCCTTCTTCAGCTGCCATCTGCACATCAATAAAAAATCAACATACACGCACAAGAAATCTGCAAATATAAACATTGGGATGAAAACAACGTCCAATTCTGAAAAATCAATTAACTTAAATTGCCACCCTTAAAATAAACTATAGATTAAAAAATATTACTAATAACTAAAAAAATCACTAATTAAGAAAGAACCAGGGGACAAACACAGCCCAGACAACCAAATAGATCAAAACATAAGTTTTTCTTGTGCACAAGCACAACAAGAAGTTTATAATAGTATGTAAAAGTACACAAATAGCACAAAAGAAGCTCATTAGACTGTGTGTTGACTTCAGGGAAACTTCATATTGATGCTGTTACAAAAACTTCATATTCATGTTTCATCTCCGCTCCACAAAAACTAAAGGGCTCTCCAAATGCAATTATAGCACTGTAAAAAGTTAAAAAGCATCACAAGAGTATGTATATGATACGCAAATTCCCAGCAAAGACAAACAGTTTTAATCAGTCTTACACGCCCAAAAAATATTAGAACATGTAGAGGCGACAGGATCCATAAAAAAAATCATCCCATCAAAGTTAAACTCAATTCCATGAGAAACTAATAAAAGCAACATTCATAAACATTAACCTCAAAGACTAGATAGCAGAATTACAAAGGGAGGGAAAAAAATTTGTGCAAATCAACATACTCAGAAACAAGGAGACCAAGACAAGGGACGAAAATCAAACACTTAATTCGAGCAACAAACCCTAATTTGGAAAATGAAGATAAAATTAAAACCCATAAAAATCCTAGAGCATATATAACACAGGTATGCAAGCCAAAAAAAAATAAATTAAAAAATCGATTTAGAAATATGGGATTGATCCGGATCAGGCAGATGTAATAAAATATAACAAGAAGCATAGATCAAATGAACCAATAGAATCAAAAAAATATCGAAGAAATAGAAAGAATAACTACCTGTTTTATGTGTCGTTTGAGCTCGAGTGAGAAAGACAGAGAACGAGATCTCAGAGAGAGACAGTAGATGACGAAAACGGTAAGCGTACCAACGTAGAAAAACGGAGAACAGCAAGCAAAGCAGAGATGCTGAGAAATTTGCTTTTAATATAGAAATATATTTATATGAAAAAAAGTGATTGAAATATAAAATTATTGCTAGTCTAAGACTCTAGAGTATGCTGGAGCTACAGAGACCATAGCCCGAAGAGAGAGAGAGAGATCGACCCATAAACCCCACTTCAGCTTTGGAATTTAATTTTGGGATTGCAAATTTTTTAACTCTATTTTTTTTTTGTTAATATTTTTAATTTTTACTTAGTTTATTTAATTCTATTATTTATATTTTAAATTTTTTGTAATAATTTTAAATTTTATATTAATTACTTTAAATTATCTTTTACATATTTTAAATTTTATTTTAAATATAAATTTTGTATTAAAAATTATAAAACAAATAATATATATATATATATACACACACATATATATTATATGTGCGTGTACAATTTATATTATATATATATATTACCAATATCTTATATTTTATATTTTATTAAGGTTTGAAAAAGTAGAGGGAAGATATATTTAATTTTTATTTTTTATAAAATATTTTAAATTTTATATATTTAAAAATTAAACCTACCTTGCATTTAAACCAATTTTTGACACCAACCACTCCCTCTCTGTGTACTATACACACATATAAATATATATATATAAGATAATTTTTAATATAACCTATTAAACCAACACAATCGTAATATAAATTTACAGAGTAGATTAACATAAAATAATACAATTATTAAATAATTGAATATCTATATTAATACAATTAATAACTGTATCAAGTTTAAATTTAAAATTTTTATTACGTGAATTTTTTTATAACGTAATTAACTATTTAAATAATTCTAATATATTAATTTATTTATAATTTAATAATTTTATTTTATATTTTTTAAATAATTTAGTTATTTTATCATATTTTAAAAGTATTTAACTATATTTAGAATAAAATTAACTAATATTTTTATATATAGTATTACAAGTATTATAGAAATATGCTATAATAATTTATATATATATATATATATATATACATATATATTAAATAAGTAACATGATTGTAATTTGTTTAACTATTTGATAATTATTCATGTTATGATTTTTATTTTTTTATTTAATTATGTCGTATTTTTATTTACCTCTCTTTAAACTTAAGAAAATCACACATAAATATAATTTTTTTAAAAACTAATAAAAAGTAACTATTAATAACAAAATAATTATATTTAATTGTTAGTTGGCTAATTGTGGAAAGGCATTTTCATCCTTTTACTAAAAACAGTTTTACAAAAATCAATTTGACTCCTCACGCAACCTTTAGCATGTAAAAGTAGGGTTTTAACCGACATCACCGCATGACCAATTACATTAAATGTTTCAACCAAAAATATAAAAATCTTGGTCAACATTTTAAACCCTAAATTCTTTTGCAAGAAATTACAAATATAACTTATTTTCATAATTTATTTTGTTATTTTTATAATTTATTTTTTCATAATTTATTTAATATATATTTTTATTTGCAAAATTTTTTTGTTTATACATTTATTTATATTGGCATAAAATTATTTTTATAATTTTCATGTTGTATAGAGATAAATTGCAAAAAAATAAACAATAAATTATCATTTATTTATATATTATTTTTATTTATTTAGTATTTTTATTTTCATAATTTGTCTCTAGATAACATCAAAATAAAAACACAGAAACAAAGAGGCTAAGAGGAAATTAGAGGTTAAGGAGGAAATTTAGAATTTTTTGAAAAATTTTTGCAATTAGACGTCAAAAAATGGCAAAAAAAAGGCTGACTAAAGTCAAAAATTTTTTTAATGTATATTTATGATATGTTGGTTTTTAGTAGAGTAGGAAAAAAAAAAGGAAGGAAAAAAGGAAAGAATTATTATTATTTTATTTATTTTTGTTAAAACAAAAAGTAATGAATCCTCTTTCTAGTAATTAAAGGAATCCGAACTCCTTTAAAACTAATGAGGAATATGAATTCCATAAGTCAAAAATAAATTAATTTATAATTTTATTCTTATTAAATAATTATTTTCAATCTTGCTTTTATATAAATTATATTTTCAAAATCTTAAATTTGGTTTTCTTCAATCATTCTTATCGCCTTCTCTTCTCATCATTACTTTTCTCTTACACAGAAATACATTGTTGTATTCTTCATTCTTGCATAAAAGTAAAGCTACTTACCATCAAATCCGACTTGTCTCGGTTGATTTTGTTGACAAAGGTAAATATTTACCTAATATATTGCATTCTTTCAATTTACTATAGCAAAGGCTTTTTGAGAAATTTTTATTCTTGAAATTTTGTTAGGTTATTTGTTAGTTTTGATTCTTATTTTGCTGTTAAACTCTCTGAAAGGTATATACCCTTTTATGTTTAGCAAATTCTTTTTCCTAGCATGCGTCCAATAGTTTTTTAACTTAAAATTTAGACGCAGTCCTATATTATTGATTGAGACCTCTTTTACTTGGTAAATGGAAAATGAAGTAATTGTGCAAATAGGAGAAGATGTAGTTCTTTTATTATTGCATCATCATGTTTTCTAATTTGATAATTGAATTGCAGTCACTTAGTATAACCCATATGTTGCCAAGAGTATAATCTTTGTTTCAAGTAATGAGAATGCATGTTTATAGTATACATGGTGAAGCTTGACCTGTGAAAACTTTAGCAATACTTGTTACAAGTTTCACTAATTTGACTTTAAAATTTACTATTAATCTTTTTCTATGTGAGCATTGACCTCTCTTTTAAGCATATATATATAAACATGTTCTTACTATACAAAAATCCACAAGAAAATTATTGAAAAACTAATACCAAATACCAATCTTTCTACATAGTTTTAAACTCAACAAGTGGCAACTCTAATTTAAAATAATGTTATTCTTAAGCTATCCTAAATTCTAAATTGAATTAATTTATAAAGCTCTGAATTTTATATAAATTGCTTAGACACATTCAATATTTTCACATTTCATATTAGATAAATATTTTCATAATTGGAAGAGGTGTAAAAGATAAGTCTTTTTGTTTTTTTCCCACTACCGTTTATCTTATTTTAAAGTCCAAAATAAAGAATTACAACATTGATTTAAAAGACATTAGCTTATGGACTTCATGGAAAATGGTATATACATTGAAAACGTTAAAGTTGTCTTGAAGTGAAAATTTTTTCCCAATTGTTAATGCTTATAAAGAGCTTTGGTTCTCTATTTTCAAGCACCTCTCCATGGCTCTTAACCATTGTTTGTTGTGATATGAAACTATGGGTAAAGTAAGAAGATATATGAGTCTAGTTTAGAGGTGTTCAGCTTCTTGTATTGGGCTTGTCCGATTTATAAAAAGTTTATGTTCATTTATGCTTCATGTCAAGTTTGTCCCATGCTTATGCTCAAAAAATTTGGTCCAACTTGGTATTTAAATTTGTTAAATTCGTTGTGTCATGGTAAGCTATAAGTTTTTTCTATTTCTATTTTTTTAAATATATTTTAATTAAGTATTTTAATTTTCATATTGAAAATACGAGTCTAACTCAAACTCTTACAAAATATCATATCATATTAACTTATTATTTTTCATATCAAGTTTATGTTGTATTATGATGACCCAATCGGTTCAACACTTCTAATTTAATTTGTTATATGCTTCTTAAGTGTTTTTTTTTCACATTTCTAAAAATTATAGAACAAAACTTCTTTTGAACGTACTACAAATGTGAACAATTTTATCTATTCTAAACCAACACTATAACAACTGTCAATAAAATATTTTTAACTATCTACTAAAGAATTGGCTATGTGTAAACAAAGAAAATTTATAAATGCAAGCATACTATACTTGATTGAGAAAGTGGGAAAAATAATACATGCTAATATTGTTAAGCTAGAGGTTAATAATATCACCATCTTCTACAATACTATAGGTAACATGTATTTGATATGTACAACTTTCGTCATATTATAATATAATCATTTATTATTATTGAATATAACTTGAAAGTAATTTCTTTGAAAACAATTTTTTTAGAAACCATTTTTTGAATTTAATAATCCTTAATTTAAAATTGAACCTGAAATTAATATGTTAAATAATAAGCTACCATTCAAACCTTATATCTAAGCATGAATGGGTGACTATTTCTTATTGACTTAAGAGCATGCATTATGATGTATACCATTATAACTTGCATGTTGTTGTGATTTTGTTTTAATGCTTATTAATTACATTGCTTTAGTTGTCATTTAACTATATGTGCAAACTTTAGAAATTGAGTTATGGATTACTTGTCGTGTAGCAATAGATGACTTAAATTTAGTAAATAGTAAAATTTTGAAAAAGAAGAAATTAATTGTTCTTTTTATGCATCAGACACTTACCATACAAATAGTTGATTTTTTCTTGAAATTCATGCAATCTCTATTAATGAAACATAATCAAAACAAGTTATTAGTAAGAGAATTACATGTACTCGACGTTTTTACAAATAGGCAAATTATTTATCGGTTAGTTTATGAAAGTAATGTTACTAGCATAGCCCAACTTAAAATGAATATGAGTGCTTTTAAGACTTTATGCATAATACTTGAAATATTTAAAGAGTTAAAAGCATCAAAATATTTACTAGTAAGTGAACTAATATTTATGTTTTCACATATAATAACACATCATGTTAAAAATATAGTTATTAAGTTTTGATTCATGATGTCAGGGAAATAATAAGTAAATACTTTAACAATATTTTACATTTTATTATACAACTACATGGGAAGTTATTAAAATAGCCTGAGCTGATTCTTGAAAACTCCACTGATGAAAGATGAAAATGGTCTAAAGTACATATATTAGTCATATTTATTATATGTGCATGAAATGTCATTTTAATAACATAATAATTATTGATTAATCCCTTTTTTTTATTAATTATAGAATTGCTTAGGAGCATTATATGGAACGTAAATTCGAGTAAGGGTGTCTAATAGATAAATCTAGGTACCAGAATCAAAAAGGAGAAATTGTTATAAATGTTTTAGGAGTATGTTCCCAAAACATGCATTTTATTTATATTTTAACTGGTTAGAAAGATTCAATGGTTGACATAGAGTTCTTTGTGAGGCTATATGTAACAGACATAGTTTAAATATCTTAAATGATAAGTCATATACTAATAATAAATATTTTACGAAGCAAAATATTAATAAACTATAATACAAAAATTTATTAATTACATAGATTTCTACTATCTTATAGATGATAGATATGCTAATTATTAGGGATTTCTTACTCTTTATCATGGACAATGTTGTCATCTTAATAATTGAATAAAAAACCACTAACTAACCAACCCATAAAAGTTTTGAACATGAAGCATTCAGCTATTAGGAATGTCATTGAAAGACGTTTTGATTTACTTAAATGTTGCTTGTTATAGAATTTTATGAGGAAAGAAATGTCATATATCCTTTTTAAGGAAACAATTGATGTTTTAAATGAGATCAAACCATATCGTGATAATGGTTTCATAACTATTATAAAAACCTCTGATAAATGGACTGTATGGAAACAAAATTAGCACAAAATATGTATAATAAATGGAAGACAAGTGTAAGCAAACCAGTATATAAATATGCAGCGGAATTATACAAAAAAATGGTTTGCGTTTCAAAATTCATGGAATAAGCCCTAGTATTATCATATGTATATGTTTTAATACCATAAATACGTACATACCTCTAATTAAATAATTTTTGTCAAATCACAAATATAGATCAATTGTCTCTGTGTCTTTATGATATTCACACAATCGAAAATTTAATCGAAATGCTAACTTATATAATTTGCATGTGTAATATTTTGTGCGTTCTTCTCTTCTCAAGATCAAGGGTGCAAAAACAAATTTTAAGCACACACTTAAAAAGAAACGTAAATATCACATATTTATATATTACTATTTTGGGTTTTCAATTTTGACTTAAACTATTTAGTTGGGTTTTCTTATAATACTTAATTTATTTAGTAAAATAAACACTAATAAATTTAGTTTGATTTTTAGATAATGGGTTCAGTTAAAATTAATATTTAAATAACTCAAAAATTCTAAATTTATTTAAAATTATATATATATATATATATATATATATATATTATTTCTAATCTTAATATGTGACCTAATAGGTTCTTGTAACGTTGGTAATAACACTAAAATCTAATTTTAATATTACAAGTAATGAGTGGTATCTAACAACATATTATAATTATCCAAGTATCGAGAATGACAATTGTATGATATTATTTCATCTATGACTAATATTACCATATAATTAAATTCTTTTATCCTAAATATTTATAACCTATCTTGTTATATATGACATTTAAAAATATCAAAATATATCATTCTCTATGTTAGGAATCATGGTGATCTTAAGTCTAAAAATCACATACATCATTATTATTGTGAGAATTACTTATAACACTCATATAATAATCTATGTAGTGTTTTCACGATAGATCGGCCTAGTATATTAGTTCACTAACTTGTACTTATATTTTAACTTGATATCTCATATTATAATACACACATGTTATTATCAATCACTATATATATATATATATATATATATATATATATATATATATATATTAATTTTCATCTATTATTGTTACCTTATTTATAATAATACTTGATTAGTGATATTAAAAAATAATATTCAACTAATTGAACTTACTATTTTAAGTGTATTATTATATTTATTAAATACATAGATATATAATAATAAAATAATTAATTGATATATATATAAATCAAAATTTCACGATACAAATGTGCTAAATATCTAAAATACTATTGAATTTAGGACATATACCAACAATCTCCTACTTATACTAAATTTAATCTGTTATTTATCTAATACTTAAAGATCTAATATAGTGATCATGTCTCTACTGTGTCAGAAGTTTTATCAATGGGTTAGCAATATTAGCGTCTATTGGTACTTTGCATATCTTTAAATTTCCTCTTTCGATAATCTTTCGAATGAGAAGAAAGTGTTGAAGTATATGTTTATATCGCTGGTGAGATCTGAGTTTATTTGCTTATACAATAGTCTCATCGTTATCACAATAAAACTCTACTGGGTTAGAAAAACTTAGGACAATTCCTAGTTTAATAATGAATTTTTTGATCCAAACGACGGCTTTAGCTGCATCGGAGATAGCAATATACTCAATCTCTATCGTAGAATCGATTACTGTCCCTTGCTTTGAATTCTTCTAACTTACAATATTATTATTAAGATAAAACGCAAAAGTTGATTATGATCGAAAGACATTGTTATCGATTAAGAAACTAGCATTAGTGTAACTCTTTACAATGAACTCTTCTTCACTTTCATATATTAATAATATATTCTTAATTCTTCTCAACTATTTAAAGATATTCTTGACAATTGTCCAGTGACGCTTACCTGGATCTAATTAATATCTACTTGTCATATTTAGAACGTATGAAACATCAGGACAAATATATAATATGACATACATAATAGATCTTATAGCAGATACATAGGAAATTTTACTCATGCGATCTCTCTCTTCTTATGTCATTGAACACCGATCTTTAGAAAGATTTATTCCATGCGACATAGGCAACACTCTTTTCATATATTGTTATATGTTAAATCTTTTTAACTATTTATCAATATAAGTACTCTAAGTTAAACTAAGTAGTCTTCTTGATCTACCTATATAGATCTTAATACTTAATACATAGGTAGCTTCACTAAAATTTCTTCATTGAAAAGTATTTTGCCAACCATACATTTACAAATTTTCATTAAAAAATGTAGTTTATGTCATATACACATCTTTTAAATGATTTCCATTAAAAAAATACAAATTTGACATCCATTTAATAAATTTCATAGTCATAGAATGCAGCTACTGTAAGTAAAATTTGAATGGATTTAAGTATGGCAAATGAAGAAAAGGTCTTGTTATAGTTAATACCATAAATTTGTTTAAAACCTTTTACAACTTCTATGTCAGTCTCTTAAAGGTATATATATTACTATCTATATCAATCTTTTTCTTAAAAACTCACTTGCATCCAACAGGTTTTACTCTTTTAAATGAATCAATCAAAGTCCATACTTAGTTAATATACATAGATTTCATTTCAAATTTTATAATTTCAAACCATTTCTTAAAATCTCGTGTAAGCCTCACAATCTTAAAACTTCATAAAAAAAAAAATAAACTAGAACACTTATTAATTTATATTTCGTATGGAGTCTTTTAAACTGATTTAAATAAAACACAATTTAGTGTGAATGCAACTGTTTCTAGAGTCTATCCCCAAATGCAAAATGAAAGATCTGCATGACTCATTATAGAACGAATTATATCTAATAAGGTATGATTTCTCCTCTCAAATACACCATTCTACTATGGTATAGTAGAAAAAGTAAATTACAAAACTATTTCATATTCTTTTAAATAATCATAGAATTCTTTGTTCAAATATTCTTCACTTTGATCTGATCGAAGTATTTTAATATTTTTACCAAATGAATTTTGTACTTCATTTTTAAATTCTTTGAACCTTTAAAGTAATTCTGACTTATACTTTATAAAATAAATATAGTCATATCTACTGAAATCATCATTAAATATAATGAAGTACTGATATCTTTCTCTAACTTATGTTTTAAAAGGCCTACATACTTCACTATGTATAAAACCTAACAACTTACTTGTCCGTTCGCTATATCTAGCAAATGAGGCCTTAGTCATCTTGTCTAATAAACAAAATTCACATACCTCATAAGATTCAAAATTAAATGAATTCAAAAATCTATCTTTATAGAGTATAGAAATACGAGTCTTATTTATATGGCTCAAACGATAATGCTAAAAATAAGTAAAATTTATATCATTTGACTTAATTTTTTTAGTATTTATGTTATAAATGGGCATATCAAGGTTTAGAATATAAAGTCCATTAATCAAATGTGCACTACCATAAAATATTTTATCTAAATAAATAGAACAATATTTGTCTTTCATTACAAATGAATAACCAATCTTGTCTAAATAAGAAATTGAAATAATATTTTTAGTTAATGAAAGTATATAATAACAATCATCTAATTTTAAAACAAGTTCAATGAGCAAAGATAAAACATATATTCCTATGGCTAATACAACAACTACTCTATTTCTTATGCGTAGGTCCACTTCTTCCTTTGCCAATATCCTACTTCTTTTAAGATGTTGTATATTAAGACAAATGTGAAAAACATATTCTATATCTAATAACCATGAAGTAGAAGTAGATTTTGTAATTTTTCTTTCAATATTTGGTCTCACTATAATAGAAGCATATCCCTTCCTTAAATACTTTACTTTTTGATTTGGGTGCAGATGCATTGGGTTTGGACTTACTTTTATTTTTATTGTCTTTTTTATTCTTACCATTTACCTTAAAATTTTCTTTACCCTTTTGTACTATCAATACGGGTTTGGACTTCTTCATGTTTATTTCAGTTATTCATTATATATTTAGCAGTTCAGAAAGAGTCAATTTCATTCGTGTTGTAATCATGAAGAATTGACTATAGTTATCTTGTTATCAATGACCAACTTTTAGCCTAAAAAAAAAGGTTCTCGATATACGTAATCATCTTAAGTACATGAGCATCAATTGGAGTTTTTTCTGACATTTTGCACTGAAATAAAATTTTAGAGACATTATACCTCTCTTAGCGTGTTTATCCTTGATAGAGTGTCTTAAGGTATTTGATCATATCAAACGCTTGCATTTCCTCATTTTTTTTTTTTTTTGAAGATTTGGTATCATCGTAGTTAACATGAGGCAACTAATGTCTAAAGTGTCATTTTGATGCTTTTTATAAGAATCATTCTCGATTTGTGGGGCATTAGCAACATGTGACTTAAGTATATGTTGCTCTAAGATATAAAGTTTTCTTTCTTACTTAAGGAATATTCTCAAGTTTCTATACCATCAAGGAAATTTGTCCCATTCAATTTGTCCTTCTTAAGGATTGATCACAATGATAATGTACTTATATTATTTGATGCCATAATAATAATATACAATATAATATGTAAAAAATCATACAATAATATATTTAATCAAATTTTAATTAAATAATATTCTCACTATTTTTCTTCAAATTAATAACTCTCACTATTAATTTGAAAAATTCTATGCTACAATTTTCTAAGATTTATATTTCACCTTATCTTAAGTTATTTTTTGCTACTCATCTAAAATTTGACTATTTAAGTAAACAACATTTACCAATTATATCGTATGTAATTCTTGAATATTGAATGAACAACATTTGTTCTAGTCCATCTAATAGAGTATAGCTAATTTATTGCCTTTAGGTTTTCAATCATATTAATATGATTTAATTAAGTCTAACCCAATAACAACAATTTTGATATCACTATTATCCCATTATGTCTTATCAAAATTGTTATAGTACCTTATTTTGACAAGCACACATATATCCAATCAAGGCATTGACGAATACTTTTCATTGTAAGGCTTAACTTAATATTTTAGTTATGAGAAATTTTAATTCACCCATACATTTATTTAACTTATTCTTTCTATATCATACATTTCATACATATATCAAACATATCTTTCTATATTATGCATCTCATGTATATATTAAACATATCTTCCCATATCATGCATTTTATATATACATTAGAAAATAAACATGATATATTTATAGCTATTTTACATTGATGTTCCCAATTCTAGGATAAATATAACTTCATCAAATGCAATTGATTTCAGTTTCATCAATCTAATCACATTGGTCTTTTGGGCCACAAATATGTACCATGCTCAATAAAACATTCATTCTTAAACATAGAATCATGTTATATTAATAATTTAAAGTTAAACTAAAGTTTTAAATATAACTTATGTTGATACATCGATAGTCTTATTGGCTGGTCAACAAGCGATAGTCAGAATGTATTTAATTATATTAAATATTTCTATTTGTTTAATCATATTAAATCAATAACTCAAATAAAAATACGATCATATTCATAGACAAAAAAATGACCAAAATTATATTCAGTCATAATCACATGTCGAAATGTATTAATATGAATTCATGTACTAAAAGAAAATACGACTCAAGTTATATTCAATCACAATCATATGCTATAATGCATTAATATGAATTCATATAAAAAATGACTAAAACCATACTCAGTCACAATCACATGCTGAAGTGCATTAATAAAAATTTATAAATAAAGAAAAACGATTATGATCATATTCAATAGCAATCACACGCTAAAACATATATATTCATATTTACATACAAAGAATACATCTAGATTTATTCCGTAAGTTGGCTATGATACCACTATAAGTAAACCAATACATAAACATACAGTGAAATTCCACAAATAAAAAATAATTTACTTTTTAAGATCCATATGATAAATCTTAGTATTACATGTATATGTTTTAATGTCATAAATATATACATACCTATAATTAAATAGTTTTTATTAAACTACAAATACAAATTAATTGCCTTTGTATCTCAATAGTATCAACACAATTGAAAATCTAATCACAGTACTAGTTTCTATAATTTAAGTGCGTGATTTTTGTTGCGTACTTTTCTTTTCAAAATCAAAAACGCGAAAACAAACTCTAAGCACATTCTTTAGAAAAATTTAGTTCAATTTTTAAATAATGGGTTTAATTAAAATTAATATCCAAATAGTTCAAAAAATTTTAAACCTATTTAGGATTATGTGTGTGTGTGTGTGTGTATTATTTTTTTATTTTAATTTATGACCATATAATTTAATCCATTTGTTCTAGATATCTTAATTGAGTAAAAATATGAAATGTGTCATCTTTGTATAGTTTAATTATATTTCTTTGATATTTTAAGTAAACTTATTCTATTAAATTAATTTAATATCACATATTAACTTATTTAAATATAACTATATATTTTTCAAAGTCTTGTTTGATCAAATTAGCTAAAATATCACTCTTATTATATACGAAGAACAAATCCTATTTTGATCAGACACAACCCTCTATATAAGTTATGATATATTTAATTATTTTCTTTATAGTCTATCTTGTTACAGATAATATTTTCAAATATCAAAATATGTTATTTTCTATGTTGGAAATTATGGTGATCCCAAGTTTAAGAATTATATACATCATTATCATTATGAGAATCGTTTATGATACTCATATAATGATCCACGTAACATTCTCATAATGGGTTAATTCAGTACATTAGCTCACTAACTTTCACCCATGTATTGACTTCATATTTCATATCATAACATAAATATATTATTATCAGTCACTATATATATGAGTCTCCATGTATTATTATTATTTTATTCACAATAATACTTAATTAGAAACATTTAAAAATAGTATGTAACTAATTAAATTTGTTATTATAAGGGCATTATTATATTTATTAAATATACAGATATATAATAATAAAATAATTAAACGATATATGTATAAATAAAAATTTCATGATATAAATATGTCAAATATCCAAAATACTATTAGATTTAAGGTATATACTAATAGCAAGTAGGTAGGCAACAACTTGAAGGCAACTTAGTTTTTTATTAATTGTTATGTTTTTAATTGTTTCATAACTATTATTAGTTATTATGTTAAAATTAAGCACTTTGGGCAAATAAGTAGGTTTCATTCACTTTTACTTTTTTCTTTTCCTTATTATCTGACAGTTATAATAGCATGTAGGTGATGAAATATTTCTTTAGTTTGTTTCTTTTATTAATTTGAAAATTAATTTGCATGAATTAAAGTTCGTGTGCTGATTAATCAGAGTTCTTACAAATTATATCTCATCATTTAAGCATGGTCCACCATTTATTTTCCCTTAATAAGTTACAAAATGAAGACTATTTAAAAGTTCAATCATTTGATTAGAGTTTAACTTAAGAGCCTAATAAGTTTGCAATAATTGAGCATACAAATCAAGAAATTAAATTTAATTTCTAGTAAATTATCAATTGTTAAAACCATGAAGTAAGAAAGAGAGAGAGAGAGAGAGAGAGATGATTATTGAAGGTTGACTTGTAGTACATATGTTTGAGTAACATAATAGGTATCAAGAAATAGGAAAAGACTGATGAGCATTACAGTCTGTGAGTAAATGATAAAAGGAAAAAGGAAAAATGCTTAGAACAATCAAGATGTTTAGAACATTTTGTTTTCTCGTAAGAATGATGAGTTTTATAAAGATGACAATAACACTATTGCATTTATATTTGTCAAATAACAATTTAAACAAATTATTGAAATTTTCTCTCCTTTTTCTTTAATTATTTGAACTCTTTACACATGCTTCAAAGTTTTAATTGAATTAAGCTTACTGACCTAATTCACTGGTATAAAAAAATGTATTGATTTTATGATTTACTATAGCTGGTGCTTTTTTTGTCAAAAGATGCAAACAAAAACAGATAAAATGATTTATAAAACATATTGAATTTACTAGTATGTCTAGTTCAAACATTTTGAACTCCTAACATCTTCTTATAAAAGTACGAAAGGAGTTGCTTGGCTTCAAAAAATAGGCATTCATGTTTGATTTTTCGAAGTCATTACACGTGCATAAATATTATGCTATATTTTTATTTATTTCATTCATTTTAAATCTTAAGCATTTTGTATAGCACAAATCTTAAAATTTATGTGTTGATGTCTTTGTGTCATATAACATTTTAAGTTTTTTATACTTGAACATTTGTCTTGTATTATATGTTATATGTGTGAGAAAATTAACATTGTTATTTTTGTGATTGTTAAAATAATTATTTTATAATGGAATCATAAAGTTCAAAACATCATAAAAGATTTTGGACCGAGGATGAATATATCAAACTTATGGAGACGTTATTAGAGTTGTACTATGAAGAGAGATATGATGCTGATAATAATTTTAGGGTTAGCTATTTAAAGTATGTTAAAAGTTCATTGGAAGCCAAATAACTTAAATGTGGTCTAAAGGCTAAGTCACATATTGACTTTCATATAAAGACTTTAAAAATGTACTTTTAAATTATACGTGAATGTTAACTAGACCAAATTATAATGGCTTTAGTTGGAATTTAGAAAAGAAAATCATGACAATAGAAAAGCTAGTATGGGATGCTTATTTACAAGTATTTGATCAAATTTTTATACTTATTTTTAGTTACTTATGATTAGCATCTTCTTGCAAAATTAATTTAAAATTAACATAAACTAGATATTTTGTGATATTAATTTTTTTTATTTTCTCCATGTCATATGAACTTTTGATACGAGTAAACAGTTGCATGGTTAGTAATGATGGAATTAATATTTTATCTCTTAGTCAATTTTCTTGTTTTCACCAATATAAATTTGGTACCTTAATTTAGCCAAATTTTAACCGCTCTATCTATTTGTTTGTCATAAAAAATAATTGATATTTTGCTTCGATGGTTCACTCTTTTATTATTGAATTTTTGGTAGTCATGCATGTTTTGGATGTTCATCGTTTCAACCATTTATTTGTTGAAATTATCATGATAATAATTTTGTTAAATTTTTTACTTTACAGAGTCGTAAAGAGGCAATTAATTACAAGCATAAAATATTTTCATATTATGAAGATTCATGTATGATTTGTGGTAAAGACCGTGCAATCAGAAAATATATTAAGACCCCTACAGATGTTGTTAAGGAAATTGAGAAAACAGGCAAGAACAATGATGTTGAAGAAAAGAATATTAATATTGAAATCGTGAGATATGATTTAACTAATAATATGTCTTTTATGCATGCCAACAAATACGTCCAACAACTTCAAATAGCTCATTAAAAAAAAGAAGGAGAAAAATAGAAAATTCTAAAGTGTTGGGAGAGGCAATAAAAGAAATATCTGCTCTTATTATAGAGGAAATGAAAAATTCATCTAATCACTTAAGTTGAGCTATTGGACAAGATATTAGTGACAAACAAGTGGGGCTTAGTTATGAATTGAGAAAAATTAACAACCTCATAATGATAGAACGACTTCGAGCCACTACTCTTATTACATGTGATAACGCCACGCTTAATATGTTTTATAGTCTTTGTGATTAAAATAGAAAAACTTGTGTTAGGCTTTTTCTTAATGATAAAATTTAGTTAATATTATTTAGATTAATAATCGAGTTCTTCAATTTGAACTCATTTTATTGTTAAACTTTTAAGTTTTTTGTTAGTGAAGATTTTTTAAATTTTTATTTTTGATATTTATTTTTGTTGAATATTATTTTATTTAAAAAATAGATTATTTATTTTCTATTTTAAATTTATGATAATAAATTATTAAACATATTGGTAATTTAATATTAAAAACTTTTAAGAATAAATTAATTATATCATAACATAAAATTAGTAGGTAATTATTTTTGAAAATTAAATTATAATAAAATTAAAAATATATTTTTTAAATAAAAAATATTTGCATGATCAAAATTAAAATATTCATTAGTAAATTAATTATTAAAACTTAAAATTTATTTAGAATTGAAATTTAAAATTAATTTATTTTTAATTATTAAATATATAAAGTATTTTCTATTTTAATATGAATGGTGATATTTTTGTCCAAATAAAATATAATAAAATCCATTACTTCTGTCATTCCATCTACAAACCGAAAAAAAAAATATTATGTTGGTATCTTCTCTATCTAATAGTATTTTTTTATATATTAAACATATTTATTTCTTATGTATCATAACATTATCGATTTATATATTATTTGTTATTCATTATTACATATCTGTATAGTTAACAAATATAATAATGACCTTAAAATATTATATTCAATTAGTTGAATATTATGAGTTAAGTATTATTTTAGATATGGCAACAATAATGCATGAAAACTAGTATATATAGTAATTAATAACAATATATTACTTATTATGATATGAGATATCAAATTAATACATTGGTAAAAATTAGTAAATTAATGCGTTGAACTAATCTATTATAAGAATACTATAGAGATTGTTATATAAGTATCATAAACGATTCGTATAGTGAGAATAGTGTATATAATCTTTAAACTTGATATTACCTTGGTTAGCAACATTAGAAATGACATATTTTAATATTTTCAAACATTATGTGTAACATAAAATGAGACAAATCTTCTTAAAAATTTTTAAAAGTAATTACATTTATTAAAAAATTTATTAAATTAATTATATTATTAATTATTATATTTAAAAAATTAAATAATATATATTTATATAATTTTTTTTTTCATAACTAAAATTAATCAAAGTGTGTCTAAAAATGAAAAAAAAATTCTTATTTTTTTCGCACACTTTTAAGAATAGAATTTTTTTTTTCCATTTTGTGCAAAATTTTATGTACATTAATAAGGAATTTTCCACTACTTCTCATGTTTTTGCATACAATTTTTTCTTTCAATCTCCTCGTTCGCCATGTTAATCAACTTTTATTTAATAAAACTCAATATTATAATTAAACACATATAAACAAATAAACATATATAAAATACTTGTAAATATCTTTTTCATTGAATTCAAAATATAAATTTAGCCAATAAAATTTAAAATGAAGAAGTGAAACTTTATTATTATTTGAATTAGATGATATTTTTGTCTGAGTATTTTATTTAATTTCTTTGGTAAAATAATTGGTAATATGACTAATATAGTAAATTTATTAATAAAAGTGATTTCTTTTCCAAAAATTTTCCTTCTTTTCATCTCTTTATATATAAACAAGGATAATAATTCAAATTATCTAAAAAATATTTTTTAACAATAAAATAATTATATTTAATCGTTCATTGACTAATTATGAAATAACATTTTCGTCTTATTACAATAAACAATTTTACAAAACTCAATTTGACTTACAATAAACTCTAACTCGCAACCTTTAGCATGTTAAACTAGGGTATTAACCAACAACATCACATTACTAATTGACATTAAATATTTCAACTAGAAATATATTAACAAAAACCTTGGTCAACATTTTAAGCCCTAAATTCTTTTGAAACAAATTATGAATATAACTTATTTTCATAATTTATTTAGTTTTTTATTTTATAATTTAGTTTTTAATACTTTATTTTATTTTTATAATTAAAATTTATTTATTTTTATTTTGATGATTTGTTTATTATTTATTTCTATTTACAAAATTTATTTATTTGTTTATTTTTATAATTTCATTTTGTATAAAAATAAATTATGAAAATAAACAATATTTATTTATTTTTTATTATTTTTCTTATTAATTTATTTTCATAATTTTTTAATTTTCATAATTTGTCTCTAAATGACGTCAAAATAAAAACATAATAAAAAAGAGGTTAAGAAACAAATTTAGGGTTTCCTAAAAAATTTTTGCAATTAGATGTGAAAGAGGCCAAATAAAAGTTGACCAAGGTCAAAATTGTTTTAATGCATATATATTAGAGTTTATTTAATGAGACCTTTTATATATAGACTAAGGTGCTCGCCAATTGTACTACCATACTAGGTTGTTCTCATTTAATAAATTCTAATGGAATGTTTGTTTTTGAAAAAAGAAAGATTAAAAAAAAAAGAGGAGAGGAAAGAAAAGAGCAAAAGAAAGGAAAAATGAAGAGAATAGTATGTAAGCAAATTAGAACATACATACTGGAAAAAATAAAAAAATATATTTTATTTACTTAGCAAGTATTTATACAATAAACTTTAATATTACACACGCGCGCGCGCGCAGACACACACACACACATATATATATATACACACACACATGCAACACAATAGATTTGGTTATATTTTTATATCAGGTGATTTGTCAAATCACAAATATAAATTGAATATTTTTATATTTTTACAGTATTTACATAACCGAGAATTAACTTATAGTATTAGCTCTTATATTTGGAATATCGATTATTTTTTATATTTTTTTTTCTTAAGAGAAAAATACGTAAAAATAAAATTTTAAGTACTCTCTAAAAATATAAAATATTATATATTTATAATACTATTTTAAAATTTTAGTTTAATTTTAAACCATTGTGTTGTGTTTTCTTTTAAAATCTGATCTATTTAATAAAGTACGTATTAATAAATTAAATTCAAATTTTATATTATGAGTTTAATCAAATTTAATACTTAAATAGTTTAACGAGTTTTAAAAAAATTTAAGTTTTTTAATATATATATATATATATTAACATTCATCTTTATGAATTAACATTACTATTATTCTCGATTTTAATATATGACTCAATAAATTCTCATAATATTAATAGTAATACAAAAATTTTATTTTAATATTATAAGTAATGAGTAGCGTCTAATAACATATTATGACTACTCAAATGACGAGAATATTAATATTTCAACATCACTTTATTCGTAATTAATGTTACCGTATAATTTAATTTTTTTATTCTAAATATCTCAATTAAACACAAAATATAGAATATATCACTTTTATACAGTTCAATTTTTTATTTTTTAATATTTTAAATAAATTTATTTAAATAAATAAAATTAATATTATATATTAACTTATTTGAATATAATTATATATTTTTATAATTTTATTCAATTAAAAAATTTAAAAACATTACCTCTACTGTAGAGAAGAAAAAAATTCTATCTTAATTGCGTATATTCTTTTGCGCAAATCATAATAGATCATACTATTTTTTCAATAATCTATTTTATTGCAATTTACCGACACCGAAATAAGACGGTACACATCCCTCGCGCGGTTTTGTAGCCTGTAAAGGTCACTTTAGTAATTTAAATATTGAGCCCGTTGTACGCTGTGCTCCTTTCATTTACATTCATCACCCAAAACCCTAACTCAAAAAGTGAACTCTGCCAGTGCATCATCGATGGCAGACTCTGTGATTTCGATCGAGAAGCTCAAATCTTTCTGGCACTCTCAGGTTAACGACGATGAGAAGTGGGCCCTCAACATGGTCTGATTTTTCTCTTTGATTTGCCTTTCTTTCACAAATTATAGCTCTGTTTTTTTTTTTGTTAATTTTTGCTTTTCGATTCAACAGCTATAGCATTTTGTGGGTGTGGTGTGATTTTTGACTTAATTATGACATCTTATGACTTGTTTTTATTGAGATTTACACTTTAATATTTGTAATCAAATATTTGGTTCAAACAGCATGCAATTTTTTTTTTATAAATTTATCCAAATAATGATTTCATTGCAGATTACAAACGGTATGAAAACAAATTACTATTTTTTCTAAATAAAGAATAGCCTTGAATTGTTCTTTGTTTGAGACCCATTAAACTGGAACATCTATCGGGGCTTCCGTTTATGTTAATATAATTGATTGGAGGATAAATGGTGAATTGGCCTTTAGGCATGTTTTGTCAACTTTGGATTCTTTGCTTTGTGAAAATAATGAACTGCTTAGTCTGCCTCACCATAGATGGGATTAATACTGTAATTGTTTGTTTCAGGGCTGAGTTTTAGATTCTTTGAATCGATTTTGAGAGAATTATTTGTGAGTATCCATTTTAGTCTTTGTTCGTGTCTGTGCTGGACCTGTAATTTAATGTTAGAAACAATTGAAAAGGAATAAATATTTTCCAGAAAAATTTTGAAGTAACAACACAGTAAGGTACTAGAGAAATTGAATGTAGGGAAGTCTTGCCACAATCAAATGGCTACTGAGGTAAAAGAATAACCCAACTCCGAAAATTTTGTTCAAATGTTGAAGAAACAACTATTTCCATGACTTACCACCCAATTAACTCTTCATCACTTTTCCCCTATTTTGCAAGTTTTACCTATTCTTTTTTCCTCTAAAAGGTGTCCTCAGACAAATTTTTGAATTTTCTAGAGGTGAGCTTTCAGACTTAACATTGACCCCCTCCATACATATCAGATGTGGGACACTTGAAGGGTTATTGCGTGTGTATGTTTGAGGCAGTGGCTGGGAGCTTCTTCCTTTCATGTAATAACTTTAAACACTCCAACTTTTGGTCGATGCTAGGGTAAAAAGTTTGTCTGCGTGTGTCATAGTCATGGATTTAATCAGATAAGATAATAAAAACTCATTGCGGTTCCTGCAGTATATTCTTTGATTGTGTAGTAGTATTTTGAAGAGTATGGAAGAACCTAATTAAAATTTACAGAAAAATTTGCTAATGGACAGAGTACTTTCAGAACCAAAAGGTCTGGATTTTCCGAAACACATTGGATAGAAATGGGTTTGTCTTTGGCATGTAAGGATAGGTAGGCAACACCATGTCACAGATTTGTCTTTTTAATGGATGGCAATCGCTTGGCCTGCGATGCAAGCCACACCGAAGTTTCCAAGACAAGAAATTGCATGTTTAGGATTCCTGAGAACAAGGGAGCTAGTATTTGATATTCAAATAATCTCTTCTGATGCACTCATTGTTTTTCTGTTTGTGAATAAGCCTGCTTGCTTTCAGACAAGCCTGCTGCGGGAAACATTCATTACTTTCAGAGCTCTAATTTCTGTTTTTGAATAAGCTTGCTGTGAGGAGCATTAGTTACATCCAGAGCTCTAATGAAATTTAGAGCTTGATTCTTGTCAGAAAAATGCCAAAAAAATAAAAAATAGAGCTTGCTGTGAAAGTTTTGTTGCCTTATGGTATTACAATTGCGGCTTATGCCTGAATTAGATATGTTTGAACCTTTTATGTTAGTTTTCTTTAGAAGCAGTGAAGTATTATTACTTCATGTATTGTTTCAACTATAATATCTTTAAATAGAAATTCTATTTGTTTTCTGGTAAGGGAAGCAAGTTTCATGGTTCTTCCTTTTTTTGTAGAAACTGCTGCGTGCTGCAGGATTGTTTGCAGGATCAGTTTTTCTGATGCGCAATTATGGTGATCTTATGGGAATTTAAGGAAGGAATGATGACGGGCTTTTCCCCCACTCCAAATTATTCTCCAAGTCTAAGTGCAATTCTCACATTTTGTGAATCAATCTTAGGATTTTATTTAGAGATTTGCTTTCTTGTTTTATAGTTTCAGTTTGAGTCGAGGTAATGTTCAACAGTTGACAATTCATGAATCGTTATTGGTATCCTAGAGTAGGAATTATGGTTTTCCCATTAAGTTGAGGCTAAGTTTTATGATTTTTGTATTAGTTTCTTTATTGAATAATATAAACTCTGGAAGCAAACTATATATATATTAATTCTAATATAGCAGAGGGATTTTAAACACTAAATTTCTTGGAGATTTTGTGAATAGAATTTTCTATTGAATTTTTAAAATTAATTTGCATAGAAAGGAATTCCTAAGGATTTTATTTTTGATAGTTGTGGATTTAATTTATGATGAAATGGAACCAGTTACTTTTTCAAGATACTCTTAATAGAATTATGATAATGTATATCCATAAAATATTGTTATTTAATGCCCAGATTCTTAAGGAAGAATAATTACAGAAGAGGTATTATTTTGTGAGTGAAAAAGTTACATCCCCCCGTCAGCCTTGTGATTCCAATTTTAGGATTAGAGGTATGTCATACTGTGCTTCATGCGGCAAATATAATTAGGTTAGGCTTATAATATTTTAATTATTCGTGCATGTCTTAATTTTTTAAGACTTATAACGAAGAATTTAAAAATGATAGAATATAGTAGTTGTACTGTAACATGATGATACGTATCGGTTACCCCATCAATGCATCCAATTCTAAAACTCAAGTGAACCTCCTAATTGAAATTAATGAGTATGTTGGGCGCCAATTTTGTCGTCCAGCTGCATGGTTTACGCGGCAAAATCCCAGTTGGATTGTACTCTGTTATATGACTGGAACTAGAGTTACTTATTACCAATGGAACTAGAATTACTTGTTATCCAATGCTCTCGGATGGTTTTATTTCCTCGCTCTGTTTCTTATCAATTTGTTTTGCAATTATAAAAATGAGAGAAGGTAAAGGGATTGTTGTTGCTGCAGCAATTGCTGACCAAACTTAAAATGATGAAAGTCCTGCCACTCCCTCGGCCTGGTATTCTTTTCTAACCATATCAAATAGCTCCCAAAACCGTAACTTTTCTTGCCATATCAAATAGCTCTCAAAACAAAAGTGTAGCTGATGGTGCTCTTAACCGGCGTGAAAGCCCTAGAAAAATGGAAGTTAACCAATGATTAGAAGGGGAAAGGTCCATTTAGGAAGCCTTATATTTGCTTTGAAAACCAAACCTATCTAATAAGATGAATATTTATGCTTAATCTCATTGTGGCATGACGTATCTCTCTTCAAATTCCTTCAATTTTCTAAGATGAGTTAGATTTGTATGGCAAAATCATCCACAAAAATGCCTTTTATTTATTTTTTACTTGGTTAAATTTATAATGATTTGCTTGATTACTCATTCAATTTATAATGATTTACTTGGTTACTCAATATCTTGCTCATGTTCCCCCAAAAAAAACTTATCGTTTGAGCAATAATATTTTTTCAAAAAACTTTGAATTCGCGATTCAGGTTCAACATCTAATCATTAAGGAGATAAATAAAAAAAATTAGAAAATTTTAACATCAAAAGAGTAATATAAAGTATTTTTTTAAATAATAGGAGGAGAGTAGATAATTAGACTAAATGAGATGGAGTAATAGATATTTCCTTAGTTTGATGGCATACACAATAATATTTTTTTCAAAAGACTTTGAATTGGCGATTCAAGTTTAATATCTAATCATTAAGAAAAAATAAAAACATTAAAAGATTTTAACATCAAAGAAATAATATAAAGTATTTTTTTATATAGTAGGAGGATAGTAGATGATTAGATTAAACAAGAGCGAGTAATAGATATTTTCTCAATTTGATGGCATATTTTTAAATTTAGTAAAAAGAGTGAGTTGTGTGTTTGGAAATACTTTATCACAATATGTTTTTGCAAAAATAAGAATTAAGTTAAGCCCTATTGAGATCATCAAAAGACTTCGATTGAACAATAATATTCCTTCAAAATAGAACCTAAAAATTTAATAAAGTATTTCCAAAAACACCACTCATTATTTCTGCCAAATTTAAAGATATATCATCATACTAGAAAAATATCTATTGATCCCTCTTATTTAGTCTAATTATTTACTTATCTTCCAACTGTTTAAAAAAATATTTTATTATTTTTTATATTAGAATCTTTTAATTTTTTATTTTCTCCTTAATGACTAGATATTGAACCTGACTCATGAATGTGTTAAAATGTGTTTATAATTATACTACTTTAAATTATACTATTTTAAAATAATATTAAAAGGTGTTAATTATTAGGTAGGAAAATATATGCCTCCAAAATATATATATGATCAAATAATGGATTAAATAAAAGTTTTGGAATAGAAATATTGTGTACATTTTTAGGTTATATTATAACAATTTTGATTTGAATCACTCTTCATAAACTTTAAATCACATGTGAGTAATAAAAAATTTAATTAAAATATTTATACAATAAAACTTTTTATAGATAGATTAGTATTCAATACGTTGTGTTAATATCACAAGTCATAATTTGTTAAGTAGACACCAACATAACACAAATTAAGAGATTCACCAAAAGTAATGATATACTCTAGAGCGTAGTTAGACTCTGCCTTAAGCCCACAATAATTTATAATCTATGTATCAAATAGTTATAGTTTATACCAACAAAAATGAGTTTTGTATATCATAAAAGTCTAGACGGGCTTTGCCCTAGTTTCACAAAAATTTGTAATCTATATATCATATATTTACAATTTGTACCTATAAAATTGAGTTTGTTATATTTGAACCCCTCAACTTTGAGAAGAATATATTTACTCCCTTAATTTGGTACAAAAATTTGAGCTATTATTTTTTTTTGACATGTTCTCGGTTTTATTTTTAGCTTATGTATGTTTTGTTTGATAAAAAGGTGACAAATTATTAAATGTATGAAGTACATACAATAGAATTAATAATCATGCATAGTTTGAGTTTTAAAATTCTTATCACTTGAATCCTTTGTGATCAATTATTTTATGATTAAATATTTTTTATTTAATTTTAAATAAATTTTTGATTATTTTTGTCACTTCTTAAAAGGTACATAGTTATATTTGTCATATTTTAAAAATTATTTTAGCTATTAATAAACTAATATTTTTCTCAGTATTTTGCTATATTTTTAAGGTATGTTTCTTTTTATTAATCTACGTAGAAAAGGAAAGGAATAGTTAAAGGAATGAAGATTCCTTTATTTATTTTGAAAAATAGAGAGAAGAATAGGAATAGTTAAAGGAATGAAGATTCCTTTATTTATTTTGAAAAATAGAGAGAAGAATAGGAATTTTTTAAGAATTCTCATTTCTCTAAGTAAGGGAAAGAGGATTCCTCACCCAATAGTGAGGAACCTTTTTTCTTCCTTCAAAATAATTAAATTTTTAATATTATTTTTTGATATTTTTTTTTTTATTTTGGTTAATTTAATATAAATATTTTAAATTAATTAATTATTTTAAAATTTTATTAATATAATATTATTTTATTTTATTTATAATTAATTTATTATCATTAATGTTTATTTTTATTATAAAAATTCAATATCATCCACAAACTATAGTCATTATTATTTTTTATCATCATCCTAATTATAAATATTTTTTTTTTATATTTCATAAATATAGTAATTTATAATTTTATTTTATAACATTATACTTATTGTAATTTATATAATTAGTCATATTTATTTAATAATTTTAATTATTTTTAAAACAAACTCACTATCAAATAAAATAAAAATATTATTATTTATAGTCATAATTTAATTTTATAAATATTATTAAAAATTAAATAATTTTAATAAATAAATTTGATATTTATATAAATTGAATTTATGAATTTAAAAGAAAAAGTGATGTAATCAGAATATAAATTATTTTTAATCAATAGATATATTTACAAAATATAAATTTAAATATTTGTTATTAAATTATCTAATAAATTTATACGACTCAATTATTTTACATTTAAAACAAATTAAAGTTAATTTAATTTTTTAATTATGAAATACATAGAGTATTTTAATAAAAGTAAGTAATTTTATTCGAATAAAAATAATTAATGAATAAAACGTATATTTATATTTAAGAATATTAAAAAATACATTTATTAAGTATTTAGTGTAATAATTATTTTTAATAAATACAATATTTTATATTAAAAATAAAATAATTAAAAATATCAATCTATTAATAAATATTAATAAATTTAAAAGTAAAGAATATTTTTTTGTCAAAGTAAAAAATAGTAAATTTTTTCCATAGATTTCATGGTATAAATAAACAAAAAAAAAAAAAAAACTCATTCTTTTCTTTTCCTTTCCCCTTTCTTTTCCTTATTTCTTTCCATTCTTAAAAACATACAACCCCTCAATTCTTAGTTATATATTTTATCTTAAGATTATATTATTTTGAATTTTTTGTATTGTTGTTTTTTAGTTCTTGTAGGAATTATTAGAAAAAAGCCCAAAAGACAAGCCCCAAAAACATGCTCATGTGAACAGTAATTAAAATTATTGTGTGACACATTAGGTTTACTATGTAGTGCATTTGGGATTTGTTGACCACTTATAAAAGGTGCCAATCTTTATTTTTTATTTTTATTTTATTTTTTTATGGTTGTTATAAGAAGGACTACTAAGAAAACAAATAAAGGAAAATGGATAAGGTGCTAAAAAGACGAAGGAGAACATCAAGAGATAACATAATCTCTTATTCTTGAGTTGGGCAATTTTAATTAAAAGAAGATTTCTTCTTAATTTATTTTTTAATTATTATAATATATTCAAAACTTTCATATTTAGATTAATTTACTTGCGTTTGATTGTGAGCAATTAAATATATCGTAGGAGTTCGGTTTATTATAATGATTGTATTGGATATTTTGGTGAATTAATTTTATAAAAAGTTTGAAATTATTTCTTCTTCATTATTCTATGTACTTTTGATTATGAATTATAGATTGGTCATTTATTGTTTGTGATTGAAATTTGATAACTAAGGTTTTAGAAACATCATCTTGCTTCAATTAAACTTTCTTGAGTAAGAGCTTATATCGTATTCATTAACTTCCTTTGATTTAAATGATTACGTGATTTTCTTAGGATTAATCCAATTAATTAAGTAATAACCTTACACCAAAGCATTTGTTTAGTTAATTAGGTGAGAGCAAGCCATGATTATTTGAGTTCTTTAGGCTTAGCCAAATAGACTAATAATCTAAATTTATAAATAATTAATTATCTAATGCATCAAATATTTCAATACATGATTAGATAATTAACCAATTTCCATTTTGTTTTATTGAATTCAATACAATTTGATGCGACTTCTAAGAATATCAATCTTGAAATCTAATCGCTCAAATTGAAATTCAAACTCTAAGAAAATTAAAATTCAGATTAAAAAACTTTGACTCCAATGATTAAAAGAATCAACAACCAATGGTAAAAATTTTGATCAATAATTCATTAACTATGAACCAAAAGTATTAAAAAATAAACTTGAATGTTACAAGATAGATATATTAATAGGTATTGATATATACCCTAAATTTAATATGATATGATATATTGATGTGTATATTTACAAGCATTATGTATAAACATTAAACATGAACAGATGCATGACATTTTAAGAAAAGAAAATATTATTGTATAAGAAAGTTTCATGAAGTTTAAGGTTAATGTTTTTTAGGACATCAAACTTTAAATTTGCTTAATAAGAAATTATAAATTATGTAGAGCCTTTATTATTTGGTGTGGCTATTTCTTTAGATTGGTATTATTATTATGTATTTCGTATAATATGGAAGGAACCTTTGTGAGTATCTTTGAGTATAGTAGTTTTTACATCTGAGTAAAAAAGTATTTGTACATATAGAAGAACTCATTGCCGATCAAGGTAAGGGAGTGGCTTTTATCTTTGAGCATGAGTATTTATTATTTTTAAAAATTTTTATGCCTCATTTGCGGTTGCTCCACATTTGGTATGTCATTAACGAATGGCATTAATTTAATCATTGTTCAGTGATATGTGAAGTTCTACTAAATAATAATTTGAAAAAAGATATCCTTAAACTAGTGAAAGAAGTTTCTACAATATTTTAAGTGTTATGGAAGTTTTGGAGATGATTATGTTTCGTGCCATGGCATGCACATGCATTATCATATATATATATATATATATTGTATGTATTCTGTGTATATAAAACTAATATATTTACTGAGTTTATAAACTCATATAGTTTATTGTGATTCTAAATAATTAAAAGATTTTATGTGTAAAGTATGGATTTGGTTAAGTTTCTACTATCACTTGACTCCTTAAGTTTAGGACTTTTGAAATTTTTCATTCATTATGTTATTTGATTTCAGGATTTTCTTTAGAGATTTATGGTAATTTATAATTAGAGATATTTAACTAGTTGTTTTATTTACGAGTTTTTAATAATTATGAACCTTTTTTTATAGTCTAGAATATTTTGTGAATATTTTGAGTGTTGTTCGACCTTTTGGATTAGAGTGTTACAATGAAAATGCAACTAGGGCAAACTGTGGAGCAAATGCAAGCACATCAAAATAAAAAAGTACATAGCCAACTTGAGCAAGCAAAAGCTATTACAGGTCTCTAAAGTGGCAAGATTATTAACAAAAATTTTAATGGCAAAGTTTTAATGACTTTCCACTTGATCTAGGAAAAGAAAAATTGAAGTAAGAAATTTTCATTAAAGTACAAGTTAAGACCCCTAATCTTCTAATCTTTCCAAGCAAAACAAAAAGAAGGAGTCACTTTCTACTTCATCACTCTATAAGGTAACCGAACCTTATATACCTTCAATTCCTTATCCAAATCGTCTAAAGAACAATAAACAAGATAAGCAATTTTATGATATTTTTGACATGTTTTTTAAAGTTAATATTAACTTGCCTCTTTTGGATATTATCAAGATTGTACCATCATATGCAAAATGTTTTAGGGAATATAATACCAGAAAAATGAGATATAAAAAGAATGAGAAAGTCATAGTTTTGAAAGTCGCTAGTGCAGTAATTCAACAAAACTTGCCTCTTAAGTTGAAAGATTGAGAAAGTTTCAACATAAGCATCACTAATGGAAACAAGAAGATTGCTAGACCATGTTAGACTCAAGAGTAAGTATCAATCTTATGTTGTATTTGATATACTTGCAACTGGATTTAAGGGAGCTTAAGCCAATAACTATCTCCCTTAACTTGTGGGTAGATCAATTATATACCCAAAGGGAATAGTTAAGAATTTATTGGTGCAAGTAAACAAGCTCATTATGTTAGTAAACTTTGTGGTTTTGGATATGTAAGAAATCTTATCTAGGGACAAAGAGCATACAATTCTTCTTGATAGATCATTCATTATGCCAACCAAGACAATTATTGATATCTATAATGGGGGGTTAACAATGATAGTTTTGAAGAGACTATAAATTTAAAATGTTTGACTCTTTACCTAGTTCATCAATCTCTAATAAAGATGAGTGTTCTTTTATTGATCATTTGGACTCATTTTTTTTAAGACACTTATTTGTAGAAAAAGATGGAGGATAATCTTTAAGTTGCACTTATTATTGAGAGGTAAAGTAAACACTTGAAAAAGATATTAATAAGTATCATGTGATATTAGAAAAACTATACCTATTTCACCACAAGATAAACTTAGTAGACCTTTAAAGTTTTTGAAGTCCCCACCCAGGGAAGAAACCAACCCATTAAGCTTGAGCTTAAATAGTTACCTAAGCACCTTAAGTGCATATTTTAAAAGATGAATACACATCTTATTATTATTGCATGTACCTTGACTCGAACTTAAGAGAAGAGAGTTTTACTTGAGCTTAATCAGCTTAGAATAGCTATAGGTTGGAGTATAAATAACATTATTAGTCCTATTATGCGCATGCATAATATTGTTTTAGAGAACTATGCCAAACCCCTTGGAGAAACCTAGAGGGGACTAAACCCTAACATGCAAAAGATAGTCAAGAAAGAGGTTTTAAAACTCTTAGATGTGAAGGTTATCTATCCTATTTTTGACAATAAAAGTGTTAGTTTAGTCCATGTTATAGCCTAAGAAATTAGGCATTATAGCAGTGATGAATGAGAATGATCAGCTAGTGCTGACTAGGATGACTATGGGGTGGAGAATGTGCACTGATTACAGGAAGTTCAATTCAACTACAAGAAAATATCATTTTCCACTTCTTTTTATTGATCAAATGTTGGAAAGATCAGCAGGACATAAATTTCATTGTTTTCTTGATGGTCTTTCAAAACAGAAGTGGCAGAGTAGGAGCAGAGCTGATAACTCGGCGTGAGCTTCAGATAACGAGTAGGATTGAAGCTAAGAACCTGCTTATTGAGAAACAGAGGAGCCTCAGGGAAGCCAGGCAGAAGAAAAGTTTCCTGTGCCTTGTAAGAGTTCAGCAAAAACTTGTTTGGTTACAAAGAAAGGATAAGAAAATGAAGAGAAAACGGAGAGCTAAACAGGAAAATTTTCTTTAGTCTGGACTTCATTTTTCGTTAACTAAAATAATTACACGCAATGAGAATATTTATACTAACTCAGGAATATTCTGGAGTACAACATAAACTTGGCTAACGAATTTCGCATTAGCTGCAAAACTAACTTCTAATTACAAACTTTCTAACTAACAAGAATATTCAACTGCCTAATAACAGATTTTTCCAGCTCACCAGAATTAACATCCCCGTCTTCAAGCTTCACCTTCCAGTGCAGCAGACTTAGTAGAAGCCTCACCTATCGACTAGCTTCACCTTCCAGTGCAGCAGACGCAGACTTAACCTTGGCTTAACCTGTACATTATCATGACTGAGCCAAAGCCAAAGCCCACTTTGCCTTCTGAAGTGGCAGCTTGGGCTGCGGCATCTGCGGCCATTAGCCCCGCTCTCTGTCGAGCCATTCTTAAGATTAAGACTCAAGGATTATCTGGGAGCAAAAGAGGTTTTTTTTTTTTCTTTTTATTTTCTTTATTTGTTAAGTTGAAGTGCTTCGTAATTGTTAGTTTATTGATATATATATATTTAGACTGTTGGCATATTTGGCTAGCATTTATGAAGTGTTTAATACTTGAGCTATTGGATTTCAACGGAACTTAGTAGAAGTTTTTTTCTGTTATATCTATATATATATACATATATGATTACTTGGTTTAGAGCTAAAATGTCTTATCCTTATTTCCTTGCTTCAATTCCCAATTTTTAAGTTCATATTTTTGTAGAAACTCATTTTTTTCTAGGGAGAAAACCATAACTGGAAAACTGAATTTGAGTTCCAGTTTGAACTTTTGACACTGTTAGAAAAAGTCTAGTGTGAGTCAATATTTCATGTGGTTGAAGTTAGAACTGTAATGAGCAAACTGATTTTAGCCATGTTATTAGTGTCAATTATGAATTTTGCTGCATCTTCTGCATGAATCTAAACGTAAACATGCCGAGAGATTAGGAAGTACGCAGGTAAATTTATGTGCCATCCACATGCAGAATCTTCTATTTGTCCATTGCGAAGACGACAAAGCGATGGAATTAAATTTCAATGATTTGCTGATACACAGAAATTAAGAATGAAGGTGAATCTGACAATGCATCGACAAAACACGAAAATGAAAATAGACCCAATATAGATTATGATGACGCTCACAAATCGAAAAAAATAACTGGTTTTAGAGTTTATCGAAAAATCTAGGGTACTGAAGTTTCTTCAAACTATTGCCCATTTGCTATAGTTTCTCCGTGCAAAGTCGGGTGGTCAAAACTAATCTGCCCATTATAGGAACATATGACTGAGGAGCTAATACTTGTAATTAAAAATGCATGATTTGCACATCTAATGCATGTCCTTTACTGTTCTAGTTATTTATTTTATGCTAATGTTCTGCTGATAATTCTTTTAATTGTATCTTTGATCCTACATGTACTTGCTTCCTTAGAAACTTTACATTCTTTCATAACTTTGCAGTTCATGCTACACTTTGTTTGTTAGATTTCTTCTAGTTCAAATAATGAGCTGCAATGGATCATTTTTTATGACTTAAAATTTGTGCAATTAACAATAGTTCGTCATTTCATATTGACTAAAAGTTCTGCACTTTTGAGAACTCGCCATTATGTTGACTAAATCTCAAGGCAGAGCAATACTGAACAATACATCCATGGTTTAAGTGTAGCATTGTTCATAGCACTGGGTGTTATACAATGACTATTGCTCCATGGTTTAAGTGTAGCATTGTTCATAACACAGGTTGTTTTACAATGACTGTTGTTGGGTCTTTTTCTATAAGCTTAAACATGTTGAATTCAGGGTGGTTCAATGTAGGAATTTGCTGAGCAAGTGTCCACGTTCTCCTTGAGTTCCAATTTCATACTTAAGTATCCTTTTAGAGTTTCATTTCGGATCTCCTGAACAATTTTTTGTACTGCTTATTTAAACCTTGAATTTAGACAACGAGTTGACATAATATTGTTCTCTAAATTAAATGGAAATTTAGATACCATGTTTATATTGAGTATGCTGGAGGATGTCTGTTCAATCGAGCGGAATTCGTGCACGCGAGGGCTGTGCTTTGAGCATGCTTCATATATCAAGAGATCTATTGCATTTATTTCCCTTCTTTGATGACTTTCTATCTACGATACAACACAGAAAAAAGAACTTTACTGCATAAATAAGTTTTACATTGGAGCTTGGGTAGCTTAGTTCATGAAGGAAGGAGTTTAAAAGAGAAATGTGTCGGCTGAAGCGTGGTTTTTTAGTTTAAAACTTGCATTGATCCATAGCATTTGGTGTAGTTTGACATTGTTAACTTTGATTGCACTAATTACATGCAGGAGTGGGAGGTTCAGGTGCACCTAGAGCACCAAACAGATTCCATGCAGGAATGGAAGGTTCAGCCACACCCAATGAACCAAGCAGATTCCAGGCAGGAGTGGAAGGTTCAGCTACACCTAATGCACCAAGCAGTTTCAAGTTACCATCTGTAGCAAAGATTGCAGAACCTATGGTCACCTCTGCAACAACCTCAAATGGAATTTTTGTCAAGCCAGTAGAAACTAACCCCGAAAATCCATTTAAGAGGGCCAGAACTTATCGCGGAATGGATGTGATAACGCAGATGCCTGCTGTTAGCACACTACCGGAGAGGGTCCCAATGGTAGGAGAATTGAAGGATTTCTATAAACATACAAGAGAGGTCCGGTGTGTATAGTATGTGTTTGCCATTGCAGCTTTCTCTCTCCATCAGATTTCGTAAAGCTTGCCGGTGGCATTGTTGTTGCTAATCCCATGACGCACATAACTGTTCAAACTTATTTATGGTTTAAATAAAAAATAAATTTTAATTATAATAAAAAAATTAATTTTTGAACCAAAATATCTATCTTTACAATATTTAGCCAATAATATTTACCAAACATGAAAAATATCACCAAGCATTTCAATCAAATATTAATATTTTTGATATTTGATAGATCAATATTTAATAGATATTTATAACAGTTAGTAAATGTTTAAATTTTGTAATATAAAATTTTAAAAATTTTTTAATATTAATGTTGTCAACGTCATAGTCAAATATTATTGTTATATCGATATTACGGTCAAAATCAAAATAATTAATTATATATTTTGTTATAACGTGAATATAAAAAAATAAAATATTATAATTTTGTTACACAATTTGCCCGATTACACGGATATTGGTATTACTTGTTTATAATAAATTAACAAATTTTTATGTGTGAATTAACTGTATATCATAAAAAATTATTTTAACATGTTATATTTCACTCTTTAAAATAAATTTTAATAAATTTTTATATACCGAACATCTATATGTTATTAATTAACACAAATTTATTAAAATTATTAATAAATTCATCTATTAATACATGTAAGTACATCAATATGTTAGAAAATTTGTTTCAATCACAAACTAAGTGTCCTTCGCGATAATACCTCGTCAATGGGAACAAAATCAAACAAGAGCGGTCAAATGTAATATATTTTATGAATTCTACGATAAAAACTCTACAGTTTCTTCTGTTACTATCTTACTCAGGCGCGCCCTCAAAGAAACGAATGGCCTTGAATGGGAACCAAACGTCAACCAAATGAGTCGTCCTGTTGGAATACAAACGAATCCAGCGAAGATGAGAGAAATCACATACTCTGTCATAAATCAAATCATCCTAGATTAAGGCCAACAACGAATCATATAACTCTGTACTGTGTGCTTGCAACTGAATCAACTATGGCTAAAATCCATTTTATTTTTTAATTATCTTTTTTACATTATATTTTGTTTCTCGTCGAAATACCAATCATGCAATTGATGATGCTTGTTGTTATTGTTTCGCTTTTCTTTTTTTTGACGTGGGTGGTGATCGAAATTTAAGCCCAATAATTAACCAAAATTTTATCTTCAAGTTCGTTCGCACCCGTACTCTCACAAATTATGGGATCAGTTTTTTTTTTATTAAAAAAATTTTGAAACACAATATTAATATAATAATTATTTTTAATTGTATAATTGATAATATTAACATGAATAAATATTCAAAATTTTATGTTATAATCTTGTTATAATCTTGAATTCCCAATGATTGATAAAGAGAAATATTTTGATTAAAATTTTTTTTAATTAAAAGTAAATTATATTTTTTTAGTAACCATAAAGAAGTTTGGGTTTTTGAAATGGGTTAATTTATTACTAAAAAAAAATTCCTGATCAATTGATCTCCTCATTGGACTTGGAGTTTCTATGCAGCTATAGCCAGCAGGCAACAAATACGCTAATGTAACTTTTATTTCATTATTATTATTGTTGCTGGTGGTATTATTACTTTATACTATGATGCGATCAAACCAATTCATTTTTTATTTTATGCTAGGTTGTTAATTATTATTCTAAATAATAATAATAATAATAATAATTCTTATAATTTAGTTTAATAATATTACATAAAAAGATTAAAAAAAAAAGGAATAAGAAGCGTTGCTTGCAACTAATGCTGTCGACTTTATCTGTTTTATATCCAATCTAATACCGCCATACCAGGCAATTCACATCTCTTGACTTCACTCGCTCGCCAGTCACCTTGTAAACTAGTAGTTTGATTCCAGAGTTGGATTGCTCAACCTACGACCAAATCATCACCTCAACACTGGTCACAAGTGCATGAATTACTTCTCACTTCCTTTTCTTTTTGATGCTAACTCTAAATATTATCTCATTTTTGTTCTTAAAATTAAAATATATTGTTATGAATATTATTATTATTATTGCTATTATTTATGGACAATCTTCAAATCTTATCATGATTTGCACTCGCAACTGATTTTAGATTCTTTCTTTATCCCATCCTTTTGAAACACTGCTCTGGTTAAGTCAAAAGGTATCATTCAAGGAATATTCCTACTTTTTCAGCGGATCAGAGAGCCTGCTGTACCATATAAAACTGCAGCTGCCCACAAACTATTATTAATCCTTGCGGAACATAACAATCAAAAGAGAATCGACCCGTAACATAGGAAGCAAGGAAAAACTATAAAAGAGACAAAGAAATCTCGGCACAGCTAAGAAGCAGGGCAAAGCCATGGGTTTGACCTGTACGCTCCAAACCTTTGACTTTCTTAATCAATGGCGATCTTTCACTTTTATTCATGTTCTTCTTGTGCATCAAATGTTTTTCCTTTTCATTGATATGGGAATGATATTGGTTCTTCATCTTATTTGTTATTGTTTGTTGACATTGTGGTCACTGCGTGCGAGAGTTTAATGTTGTCATGCATTTTTTGTTCATAACTTTGCCTCTGACCCATTCTTTCGTTGGTAGCTATGATTTCTGGATTTTTTTTTTTCGTTTCCTTGTTTGATTTCGGTTTGTGGGTTCATAATGATATGTGAATTCCGGGCATCTGATCTCTTTGTTGTTTTTTCAGTTGGGATGTTCTTTGATGCTTTCTTTAATACAGCTGCTAATATTGAATGTGTAATTTTGAAATATGTATATATAATAACTGTTTTCGTTCAAAGAGGCCTTGATTTTCTGAATTGTGATACTTTCTTCGGATGTATTTATAGAATGTAATTTAATCGCTAATTAGTATTGACACTACAAAAGATCTTACTGGCCAACCTAGCTGATTTCCACATATGCATCATGCCTACGTCAACGGTTTTTTTATTGATCAGAAACAATATGATCTATGTAGTGATGTCTTTCGACCTTACTGAGAAAGGTAAAACTTCTATTATTTTAGGGCTAGAAAGATCTTCGTGTTATATACAGTACATTTACTTCTCTGATAAATGTGAAATGGAAGGCTAAGTGATGAACTCATTTTAAATCATGGCACTTGACAGGTTTTGTCCCTCTGTTGTTTCTATCCCTCATTGTTGGGTGTGCTGCAAGGCCCATATATCCACTCCCAAGTAAACTTGATGGCAAAAGACAGCCCCTGCAGACTTCTCGTCCATATAACATTGCACATCGGGGTTCAAATGGAGAGTTCCCTGAAGAAACTGCTGCTGCATACATGGTATTTGTGGGCATCCACATTTAGTTATATTCTATCCATTAATTATTTTTGACTGTTAATTTTCTCTTTTTACTTTTTATGAAAGTTGGTGGATGGAGAAGAGGAGAGTGAAGATGAGGGCAACAAATTAGCCAAATCATATGTTACTAAAAATTTTTTACCTAGAGCACTTCTGGTGTGATTAAATAATACATGTTTTCATATGTGTACTAGCCTTATTTATTTGTTGTGTAAATTATTTTCTTCAAACTTTTGAATCTATTGCATAGGATGCTTAATTGGTTGGGGGATTATAGGTTAGGTAGTCTTTTGCTTGTTTGTTTGATAAGCTTGTTTACTTCCCATGGGTTATTTGTGTCAACTAATGCCTGCTTCTTACAGAGAGCCATTGAAGAGGGTGCAGACTTCATAGAAACAGATATTCTCGCCTCCAAGGATGGTGTGCTTATTTGCCGCCATGATGTTACTCTTGATGTTACAACTGATGTTGCAAACCACAAGGAGTTTGCAAATCGTAGAAGGACATATGAGGTCCAAGGGGTCAACACAACTGGCTTCTTTGTTGGTATGGAATCTTTTCACTTACAACCTCCTTTATTTTACGGAATTTTAAGTTGCACTTTTTGCGAGTGTTTTTTAAAGTATCTTTATTATCATTAAAATCCTTTTGAAAATTTTTTTGAGTTACCTTGGTTTAGAGTTTTAACTAGAATTCTGAATATATATTTACTTGGGTATAGTTGATTTCACACTGAAAGAACTAAAGACATTAGGGGTGAAGCAGCGGTTCAGTTTCCGAGATCAACAATATAATGGTTAGTTCTCTTTCTGTTACATTTATATGAATTTCTTCATATTCCACTAAAGTCAAGAGTAATTAATGGTTTATGTCATATGTATGTTGCATTGCTTTCAATGAAGATAGAACCACTCTGGTACTGTAGCTGAAGATGCAATTTTGTGTAAACTTATCTAATGTAATAGTGACTATTTTTGATATCCAATAATCACCTGACCTTGCTAAGTTTCCCAAATTCTAAGGGGACTACTGCCGAACATAGGAATTATCCTCTTGACAGCAGGAGGAAACAAAATTACAACATAACAATTATATTCTGCATAGCTGGCCGGAAAATGTTTCTGTTAAGATCATTATATACATTAAACGATTTATGTGCTAAGGTTTATTAATGTTCACAACCTGTTTGGACTGCTGAATTAATCTTCAAGGAACAGTAATTGTTAAGTTATTTGATAAAACTACCAATCCTTATACAAATCTAAATTCATAGGGAATACCTATCAGTATCTAGTTTACATGAATTTTTTTCAGTAGAATACATAGCTTTCTATATAAAATGCACTATTAAATTCATGTTGCATCAATTAATCTATGTTATTGTTTAGATTCCATTAATTCCTTCTTTCTAAAAATCAAGTATTTATCGTTTGAAGCAAGTTGAAGAAGTTAATGGGAGAATTATAGAAGTGGAGTGAAATTTCAGCATAGATGGAGCTTTTAATTGACACATTTTGTGCTTCACGAAAGTTTAATTTTCATCTGTCAAAACTGTGTATAAGGTTCTCTAAACCTTGTTAACATATTATATTTGATCCACTGTCCCTATCATTATGTTTCATTTATTAAACTGGTTATTGTCTGAACCAACAGTTTGATGACGACTGTTATATACAATTATCAACTTTTTGGTGGTTTTTGTAGATTTTTAATTTTCAATTGGTTAATTTTTTGTGGCCTTCTCTTACTGCGATTGTCACTATACTCTGGATTTTTAGCCTAGTAATTATGTATTATAATCTTTCTCTTGTAGTCACTACTCTTTTTCTAATGAAGTTATAATTCTCCATAACTGCAAATGTAATTCAACAGTTTGATGATTGATATACTCTTTATTTTACTAATTTTGGCATAGGGTTATAGGTCCTGGTAATAATCAGCATCAATCCTTACTGTTCTTTATCTTATACACTACCATATCTTCATAGTTGAAAATCCCTTAACTGCTTATTATGTTGGTCAGGATTTTATGTTCCTTCACCCATTCCCTTTCATGCACAATACGCATATTTGATACAGAGTGTGGTATTATACATTCTAACTTCTTTTGGAGCAAGAAATTTTTTTGGGTAAATGTTACATTATCTTAACTCTGTTCTTTTATGGTTTTCTCCACAGGAAAGTTTTCCATTATTACATTTGAAGAGTTCATTTCAATTGCACTAGATGCGGCCAGAGTTGTTGGAATATACCCGGAGATTAAAAATCCAGTATTTATCAATCAGCATGTAAGTAATTTTTTGTTGAAGTGTCCCAAGAAATGGTTGCATTCAAAAGTCTCTTAGCTTTAAACTAGATAGTCTGAATAATACTTGATTCTTTTCCTTTATGGCATATATTTAAAATCATCATAGGCATTTTGCTACAGTAACAAAACTCTTGCATTGTGGTGCTAGCAGCTATGTTAATTGGTGAAGAAACTATTCCCTCCTGTTATATATTGGACTAATAACTCTGATTTTGGAGGACAGTAACATTTTTGGAAAGCTAAGTATGAGATATTGCATTGAAAACAAAATAAGCTGACAATTTCTTGCTTTACTGTCACCCATATTTCATTAGAAAACCTTGAAATGGAATTCATACGTTTGGTATTAATTTCATGTTTAATATTGGCTAGTTATTTTTAAATGTTAAAATATTCTTTTGGCAATATTCTTGCTACTACTGATTTACAAAGCAATCCCCTTTAACAGGTGAAATGGTCTGATGGTAAGAGAGTTGAAGACAGGTTTGTGGACACGCTTAAGAAGTACGGATATGGAGGTTCATATATGTCAAAAGAGTGGTTGAAGAAACCTTTATTCATCCAATCCTTTGCTCCAACTTCACTTGTGTATGCATCAAAACTGATAGATTCGCCCAAGATCTTCTTAATTGATGATATCAGCATCCGAACAGAAGACACCAATCAGGTTTGTATCTACCACTCTGCAGCCTCACTGTAGACTACCTCAGTTTCTTTTAACTTCTTTTGAAAATTGTGCTATGTATATTTTTTTAATGAATTCATGTTGGATAATTTTGACAGTCTTTTCTGAAAATAGTTGGCAAATAATAAAATGATCTAGGTACATGTGATGGTTGGATCAACCTAAATTTGTCTTAAGTGTTCTACATGATGAGTCTAATTGGAAGAATCTGTCACCTGATCTATGACTTTTCGTAATTGTGTTTATTGGACTATACTATATTCATGAGCAGGGACTTTTGATTGGAAGTTTAATTTGATCACCATCTTTGTTGTCCGCGTTATGGAATGTCTGTCATTCCAAATTCTTTAAATTTTAGTTATCTAATTGAAGAAACGCCACTGATGGTTTGCTGCAGTCATATTGGGAAATTACTTCAGATGCTTATCTTGATTTCATTAAGGATTATGTTGTCGGTATTGGACCTTGGAAGGATACAATAGTTCCTGTTAAAAATAACTATTTGCAGACGCCTACAGATCTTGTTGCTAGAGCACATGCCCTTGACCTACAGGTACTCTTCTCTATACAATTCAAGTGATTTATTATTCACTTTTGTCTTTAAGAGCTCAATTGTAACAGATCATTGTGAACTTAAATATAGGTGCATCCATACACTTACCGGAATGAAAACTTGTTCTTACACTTCAACTTTCATCAAGACCCATACCAGGAGTACGACTACTGGTTAAACAAGATTGGAGTTGATGGACTCTTTACTGACTTCACTGGCAGCCTTCATAATTTCCAGGAATGGTCCTCTTCCTTGTCTAAAGATGAAAGAGATGACAATGGCAAAGCATCAAAATTGTTGCATAAAATTTCTACGATGATCTCTTCGTATGAAAAGGTTTAAGATAGAGAATTGTATGTAAATCCTAGCATCACCAGAAGTTCAACCTCAGTGGAAACAATAATTTGTTAATAAAAAGTAGCTAGAAGATTTTTGTTTTCCCATCTCTCTGAGAATAACTAAAATGTTCTTTAGATTATTCAATGAAATAAAACATCCTTAAATTTTGTGTTTAGTGTTATACTTGGCAATTATAAAATGAATTTTTCTTCATTGCTCTCTTTGATTTTCGGTCACTATTAAATTATGCTGTGATGTTGCTGTTATTCAGAATCCTGAAATTCGGCAATGTATCTACAGAATAGCCAATATACCATGACTACAAACAAAAGATCATGGATAATGACTGCTCTATCCTCTTAACCTTTTATCTCAGATAAAGGATGGTAACTGAGCATACAACCACATCCTCTCTGGATTTCTGTTTCTTGCCAGAGCTTTATTGATGAGATAATTATACATAAGACCAATTCCAATTTGCAATAAAGAGGACTAATCAATATATTAAAATGAGAAACTTGTGCACAATCAAAATTGATTAACCATTTAATAGTTGTTCTAAACCTTTGAAATGTATCCACTGGGTGGGAAAAAGAGAGCCATGAACGGTCCACAAAACTGTAGAAGTGTATACAAGGGTGACAGAAAAAATTAATTGCCTGAAAATAATTACAAGCAATAGTAGTATAAACAGGCAATAAACCTAGACAATGTTTTATAAAACAAAGTCGTCTTTAAGCTTTCTGTTGCGAAAGTTTCTTGATTATCTCTTCTAGCAAAAACTTGGATTCAGCAGCAAAATCAACTGGAGCAACACCCCTGAGTGTTATCCTTTGTCTCTTCTCATTATTGTATTCATGTTGCGCAACACTAACACGGAAGAGATGAGGAACCCAAGTTGCTTCTTTTAACTTCATTTGATATGAATTCCCTTCTACCATCTGTTAGCGAAAAGAGAGTATATGAAAAGCCGGGTTTTGCATAACTATGTACGGAATCACACTAGTATATTGGCTTACCTGTGACTTCAATCCATCAAGCTCATTAGCAGAGCACCCAATTATATTTTCTGCTTCGTCATTGAATACGGAAATCCAAGCTTCACCACTTCCATCAGTGACCCTTGCAACCATTATATACCTGAAAATGGAACAAAATAAATTGTTGGGAAGACAAGAATATGTGAATCAAGCAACTTTTGAATTTCACTTCAAGTGACTAAAACCTTAAATTTGTCAATTTTTTTCACCTTAAACTACACTCTTCATCATTTTTCTGGCATCCTTCACACCAATACCCAGATCCTAGAGCACCCGTCACTTTCTTGTTGCAAGTTTTGCAAGCACGGTACCACATTGTTTGATCAGGCTTGATTAAGCTTACGTACGCTCTGAGATTAAAATACACCGGCTGGAAAACAATAGAAATAAATTCATTAATAAAACTGCTCATAGTTTTATTTTAATCAAATGGAACTGAAAGGAGATTAGTTCTCATTTTTAGACGAGCGAAATGGAAGAAGTCCATTAAAACTATGCTATACATTTCATAAATCAACCTCAATAATTAAATCTAGTGCCAACCCAATTTCATTATTAGCCCCCACTGCACTGCATACAGATTATTAAAGGACCAAGAAATGTCCTATATATCCTTTGATACAAATATTATTAATCTATTTGAAAATTAAGGAATGATGCTGCAATACCTTTTCCTCACCCAAGGTAGGGTTACTTGTTATGTGAGAAAGGGAGACTCGTTCAGAGTACATAGACCAGGCTCCACTCTTTGCCGAAGGGCTCAAACCAGACCCGATAGAAGTCATTGAGGTCCCTTTGCCTTCTGACTCGTACCTGCGTAGTATTAATAATACAGTTAAATGGCAATAAAATATAACCAAGAAATATTTTGGGTGGGGGGCTGGTACTGGTGGATGGAGAAGGAAAAAGGACATTCACTTGACAATAGTCAGTAGCTTACCAGGACTTCAACTTCTTTGATTCTGGTATATCTGGATTTACTACTACTGTGCTTCTGCCTAGTGTTGACAAAGATATGCCTACAAGCATTATATAAATCACATTATAAAGAGGTACATATCTTTCTTTCTTGCTAAGCAAGTTCAATTGGCTTGCCGATCTTTCACGCTAAATTTAGTTTACCTTGAAAATCTCCTACTTTAAGGGATTTAATGGCAACTATGGGAAATTTATCAGCAATATCAAGCAATTCCTGCCCTACATTGGTTGCTAGATCATTCCACAATGAAACCACAACTGTCCTCTTCCTGCATTGCAAATAGGTACTTCAAATTCAATATAACATATTTATATATCATCAAAGCAGTAAAGAAGACAAGTATGCACTCACGTCTCATCTGCCACAGTTATATCACGCTTTGGAACCACTTCATTGTTACTCTTCCTTCGAATGCTCATTGTAGGAGAAACACTTTGAACAACCCCAATAATATCTGAAAACATGCAACTATAAAGATCAACTATTTGTAAATTTAGTTATGAACAAGGTTCTAATGAAGGACTCTTACCAACAAGTTGATTCCCATTGACATAAGGCCCCAACTCATCAATGGATACAAAATTAAATTTTGTTTCAGGAATGAAGGTTTCTTCATTAATGGCTTCTTCCACCACAGAATTCTCATTCAAATTCATTTCGTAATCATTTTGCACCATCTTAAACTGTTTGTTAGCAACCCTTAGAGTCCCCTTAGATATGTAATACACCTTCCCCAACTGAAACCTGTCATAGAATTTCCTGGCAGCTTCATTGAACATTGTTGCCTGTATTTGTGTACCCTACACCAATAAACCAATTTTATTTCATCAATTACAAACATATTCACAAAAAGGGTTGATTAAGCCAATGAAATGATGAATTGTGAACTTACATCTTCATCTGTTAGTTCCACATTGAAGACACATCCTTCTCCTCTTGAATTCTTATACATACGCATGTTTGCTTTGCTTGTAACACGAACTTTTATGGTCCAATTGCCTTGGTAAGGATTCAAAGAAACAAGAGGATGAACCCTTCTTGTCATAGCCATACGTGCAGCTGGAGCCATACTGAAATTTAACAAACAAAAATATATTATTACATTCCCCCAGAAAAAAAAAAAAAAAACAAATATAAGAAAATGGCTATTGAATTGAAATGAGAAAACTCACTTGGTATGCTGTTCATGTACTATTTGAGCGGCTGACTTGGCGAGCATTTCTTGCTTTGGCTTCAAGACAATGCCAGGCCCTTCCCTTTTGACCTCATTCCTTATTTCATTATCTGGCTTTGGTTTCAATAGTGTGCCAGATCCCTCGCTTTTCACCTCAGCCTTGATCTCCATGTCAAGTGCCGAAGACACCACCTCACATTTTGTCACAATCAGGTATCTGAAAACAATTTAAACAGAAATAAATTAACGAAGTTGATAAATTTTAGGGCGAAAAAAGGGAAAAGGAAAGCTCTTTAGAAGATGGCTTACTTCTCTGATTTAGTGGGGATTTCATTTAGAGCATAATCCAGAATACGAATAAGACCCTTGTTTTGAATATTTCTAGAGATAACTTCTGATGATAAATTTGAAGGCAGGATTGCTCTTACGCTATTCTTTCCGTCACTAGCATTAAACCTGCAAACAAATCCCCCACATACATAAATAAATCAAGCATATTTAACCTCCAAAAGCATATCGACACCCAGATGTGATGACGATTAACAAACATAACATGCAAGGATTACGAATTTTCACATACTAGTTCAGTAAACTTAATACAATCACCAGATCCGTTTAGCTAACAGAGAATAGAAACACCATCCATAAACCTTACAATCACAAAATAAGAAAAGAAAAAGAAAGAAGAGTTACATATATCGGTTGCCAGTAAGCTTAAGATCCAAAACTTGTACGATAATCAAAGGCAGATCGGAGGACGAATCCGGCGATGGGTTTGATAACATCGTCGAAATTGCATCTGGGCTTACTGTTTTCTCCATTTTCTCTCTCGGACACTCTGCTTTGCTTAGAGTTGATTGATGAATCGAGAACTGGAACTGGTTGTGTAAACGGGTTTGCTTTTCTATTTATTTTTAATCGGTGAATGAAAGGCGCCATTTTTATGTTTTCTTAATTTAGTTTCCCGCTGAGATCATGAAATGGCTGTTTGGCGGCAAAACACTTCGGAGCATCCTTCCTTTCTTTTCAAGGTTTGGAGGGCGCGCGGGTCGTTTTGAATTGTTTTTGCGGGAACCGCGAACAATTAAGTGGCTTCTACGTTTTTACCATTGAGCCCTCGCAAACGCAGGCTAGTAGTGGCTAAAGTTGGATGGGACCGTTGGAACAGTCTTTGGTCGAACATGGGCTTTGTCATGCCAGGCCGGCTTAACGATTGATAAATCATAATAACGAAAAAGGGGGACCCATCGGGACCGTGCCTCGTGCCGGTGCAGCCTGCTACAAGAACATGTCAGGCTTGTATTAGGTTATATGGACCCGATTTGTGCTGAGGAAGTCCAACCCATTTGCCACCTCTACTCCTATGCCAGTACTTTGAATGTTAACCCTAGTCATCTTTATGATGGCAGGTGTACTTAGAAAGTATAGTTGTTTAACATACAACGCTATTAAAAGTCATTTTTGATACTAAATATGACATCGACGACGAAGGATTGGAGAAAATTCCACAACAGAAGAATCTGTAGCTCTGTATACATATTATTGTTGATTAAAAAAAATAAACAAAATTCTGCAGAAAGCCAGCCATAAGAACAAATATTTGTTTGCCATGGCTTTTATTGACAATTTAATTTTGTACATTTGAACATGAAAGCCAGAATTTTATGCATTGCGAAATTGTATATACTTTTGCAAAAGGGATAAAAGAATGTAAGTATACCATATTGACTGAATTAACACGAAAGAAGAAACTGTAAAACTAAAGAAAATAACTTAAGACACTGCATATTTGACAAGACTTAGCCACCTGCATTAGGGTCTCTTAACATCCCTCACGAACAGAATGGGCAACAAGAGAAGCAAGAGAACCATTTGCCCTGAACAGCATTTTTGTTTGCTTTAGGTGTCTGCGAGTTTGAAACCTGCAGCTTGGGATGTGGTTCTGGGACTTCCGGGTCTGTGGCAGTTTTGGGGGTCTGAGGTTGCGATTGTTGTTTCTTTTGCTTTTGTTTGCCCACACTCAATGACCCACTTTTATTTTCTACTTCCCCTGTCAATCTTCATATAGAGAAAATGATTCAATTTCTGGTTCCACTTCAATATTGTCTATACATTTGCAAGATTTTGGGTATCCAACAAGTAAGCAATTCATTCATGCAACAAAAGATGCATGATATGCAGATTTTTATGTTTCTTAAGTTGAAAATTGAGAGTGTGATTATAACTTACATAGGAAATGCAAAAGATTTGATGCTGGAATCATCTGATTGTTTAGGAGTAATAGCACGAGGATCTGCTTTTGGAACAGGCTTCTTCTCTTGGTTAGAATGATTACTGTCATTTTCTCTTATCACCTCCCTCATTGTTTCAGCAGCTGCTGCTTCAGTGGCACCCAACGCTTGGTTCATATTACCATGTTTTATGCCAAGCTCGGTTGATTTATTAGTTGGGGGTGGTGGCGAAACACTTGGGATGTCAATCAGCGGCCCTGAAAATTGAATATCACTAGCATATCCAAGTTCTCCAGATTTATTCATCCAACTAAATTGTTCTCCAGTGAAACTCATATTCCCCATATGAATGCTAAACAATGATTCGTTGGATGCAACACTCCATTCCACTGGAGCTGTGGATTTACTTCTGTCAAAGACATGAGGTGGGATCCTATTGGGATCATGGGAAGTAGAGTCACTAGCTCGATCCATCACCTGAGTTGGAGGATATTCTACTGCCGTCCCATTATTTGTGTTCAATCCATCATTTGATTGTTGTTCTTGTCTTGGCATAGAGCTCACTGGAAAATCCTCTTCATTGTAATCTGAAGCTAACTGAGCATCTTTGTTATGTTTATGGGGGCTAGTAGCACCAGTTCTAGACATATGCGTTTCTTCTACATCCAAATCGAGGTCTTTATCTGAAGAAGATAAGGAGGGGTCTAACTTTTTGGCTGGGGTAACTTCAGGGGGGTTGGCAGTTGCATGGGTCTTCAAATCACCACTAGGGCTACTTGCAGGTCTGGGTTCCATTACTGAAAGTCACTGGTCAGATTTAGGCTCTAGATGTCCCATACCATCTCAAGATACAGGAGATCATTCGGCTGTGAGATGAGAAACAACGTTAGGTCCCCATCCAAGTGCTTGTGATAAATGTGAAATAGCCGTACGGTAGAGCAACAAAATTTTACCGGAAAGCCCAATGCTAGACGAGAATGAATGCAGAAACACATTTAAAGTTTGAATAAATCTTCAATAAAACCTTGCCAACATACAAGAATAAGTAAACACTGAAAACATGATTTATGCCATTTGAGATTAGAAGCAGAAATTCTAACATGCAATTTTATGATTACAAAAACAATATGTCAAACAAAGATGGTTAAATGTAGAACATGCCAAAAGAGACACACGCATAAAATTCATTGATCTTTATATAAACATGAATTATGCAAACAAGTACAATTTCTTATTGGCACGCAAATGGGATTATAATCATCAAACATCGAATCTTCAATGACAACCTTATCTATCTTTTCTCAGTATGCATTACCTTAATTTTTTTTTTTTTCCTGTTAACCAAGAAATCCCAAAAGCACCCTGATCATACCACGTTGGTTCCTCATTACGCATTATCCCCCTTTTTTTTCTGATGACAAAGAAATTCCCTAAACCATGGGCTTAACCATTCAACTGACTCCGCTGCATTATCTTGACATGGCTGTTGCCTACGCTATCCCCTCTAACTCCAAGTTTGGCACTGCCCGGAATGCATTTACTTGCCATAATTCTTTTTAATTTTCATTTTTAACGATATAACTTAGTTCATAGCCATACATAAATATTTGAGCACAATAAATTAAAAAGGTTCTAATTGATTTCTTAGCAGTAGAAGAGACTAATTGCGCTTGTTTGTGCTCGTCCTTGCAATTTTCCTTTCTCTTAAAAAGAAGAAGAAGAAGAAGAAGAAAAAAATCGTATATGGGTTCGTATATTCGCTCATTATCGAACATTGAAAATTGCATCTTTCAAGACTCGCATAAATCAAATGCAGAACCCGAGCCTAGCCTTGACATGCACGCATTTTTGTCTAGCCCAAATTAATCCTCGATAAACATTAAACCCGTACTCCAATTAATTGCCAAAACACATTGATAAGAAGTAAGAAAACTACTTACATGGAACACCAAGAGACTCCAAATCGCAGTCCTGGTCCTGTCTCTCTCTTTCTGTCTAAAAGGAGATGAAAGGAGGAGGAAAATCAAAAGAAAGCAAAAGAAAAAAAGGAAGAGAATGTTGGACGAAAGAAGATGGATGCACGCATGGAGAGTAAAGATTGAGAGAGAGAAGGAAATATTTGTGGGTTTGGCATGAATATAGGCGTTTATCTCTCTATTTGTCAAACTAACCAACCCTGCATTCCTTTTCGCGCCACGACCAATCTGACTTTTCAATCTTGCGCTGTTTTCTAACGTGTCATCGACATTAAATTAAAAGAATTATTACGAATCTACCTCTAATTTTATACTGTTGAATTAATCCATTCCATGTTGAATGGTGGTATATTCCAATTTAAATGATTCAAGATTGCCCCTTCCAAGTTTCTACGAGGATTATGTAGCAGCGGCGGATTTTGAATAGATGTTCTAAAAGCTTCATTGTGAAATGAATATTATCAATAATGTCAGTACATTTTTGTTATAGAATGAATGTTCAAATTGTTAAACTATTGTTTGCAATTATATTTTGTAACTGGGGTTCATTTTAATTAGTAGTTAAAATTCAAGAACGTCCATATGAAAATTTTTTTAACACACCCCAAATCATACATGTATAAAATTTATGTCAAACTAAGATGATACAGCCCCCATCAAAATCTTATCCAAAATTGTAGTTTATAAATAAAATACCTTACTAAAACCATTTAAATATTTAACATATTTCTAAAAGTAACACCAGCCACAAAGTTAAAAGATATCCAAAATTTAGATGATGTAATAAAACTTTGAACTACAATTGGTAATGGTAATTAAACGGTGACATAAAGAAGTTTTTAATCAATTAGTAAAAATAAACAGTAATTTTAATGTTATCTTTCGAAACCAACTATCAATTCATCGTCTAAGTAAGATATTTAATTTACTACAAGAGTAAATTATGAAAAGTGAGTTATCAACTTGATAAGTGAATTCATTCATATACAACATACAACTTGAGTTTGTTTCTTTTAGAATAGTCATAAAATTTCACAAATCTTAATCTCAATCAAGATATATAATTATTGATGATATCATAATTTCAATAATTTTTGGATAGATGACTCATGTCTAGGGATAGTAATGAACCATGGATTATCGTCACGTTCTCATTCATGTTTTGTGGATGGTATCTCCGTCCTCATTTTGGGAAAGGTTTTTGGTCATTGGACTATCTTGGTTTAATAATATTTACATAAATAAAAGAAAGCCACACAAATTATTAGCAAAATTAAATACAATTAATAATAATTAATATATCAATAAATTATTCATTTTAATTTTTATATAAAATAATTAATTATTAATAAATTATAATTTAATTCTTAATAAGAATAATAAAAAAATAAAATTTGTCACGTCCCAATTCGAAGGATCGCCACATGACAACCGTTGCGTACCCTCAAATTATGTTTTATTTTTATAAAACATTCTATAAGAATTTGCAAGACTCTTAAGTATTAAATCAAATATTTCAATCTACAAATAATAGCACATATACATACAAATATATATTTATTCAAATTTAAAACATTCATCACACTTAAAATTAAATTATATCTGGATGCTTATAAAACTTCAAGAATTTAAATTTAAATAAAACTATGCTCATTTATCTAGTAAATCTTACATTGCTTTAAAATTAGTTATGCAACTAAAAATATATTATAAAATAGATGTTTAGACCTATGTTTATTTTCTTTATAAAAAATTGAATTTACCTATTTTTTCTCAAGTTTTCACTTTAGCTAGGGTAAATACTTAAAATAACCAATAAATTTTGTTATATATATAAAAAATTAATGCAATAGTTAAATCATTTTGTGTGTGTGTGTATATGCAAAATATGCATTTAGGATCAATTTATATTTTAGTTTATAAAATCAATTTATAAAAATTAATTTATCAAATCATGGCTCAACTCTTTAACATTGGCCTGAGTAACCACAAGATAATGATTGTGGAGTCCTCTCATTACCTTTGACTAGGTGGGTTTCTCAATAACATTTTCTCTCGTACCAATCATACGTAATGTCTAATCACCTATTTGGCCTTTATAAAAGTTCGTCCATAGGCTTCTTCCTATAATCTTACAACAATACCAATAAATCCCCAATAAACATAGTTTATAAGGTAAATCATTTAAAACACACACATATACAAAAAAAAAAAATTAATAACTTATAGTCATAAATATGCAAACCAATAATGAACAATCAATTCATAGGCTTTATTTGATCTTAAATCATTTATATATACTAATTTAACATTCCAATAACTTATTTAAAAAGATTAAAATAAGTTATTAAAAATCAAAGTATATGATTCAAAATAATTTTCTAATGAATCAAATATTGTTCATAATTCACTCATAGTTCAGGCAAGAGTCTATACTATCTCAATAGTCCTTATGTTGGCTTAGGCTCTTAAAATACCTGGGTTTAAAGGATATAATATGTATTTTTATTAGGAACCAACTCTAATAAAATACTCATCTATACCTAATATGAAATATATATACATAATAAAATCTTTAAATTAACATATAGATTGAGACTCAAATTTATACAAAATCATTTACAAAAATTTGGAAGGCCTTTAGTCAAAATCAACTTTTAAAAATAGTTTGATAATTTCAAAAATGTTAGAGCTAGAATTTTAAAAAATTATCTTTTGAAAAAAAACTAAATTCTCTAAATTTTTCAATAATTTTTGAATAACTCAATTTAAAGGTTATTTAAGGGTTTAAAATTAACTTCCAAAATTAGAAGATAGATTGGCTACAACTCCATGCAACAATATGTCGTACCCATAATACAGTATACTATAGTAAGTTTTTACAGTCTCATGTATTTAGAAAATAAAAGCACCAAGGTTGTGACGCTTGGCTAAATTTTTGCATAGTACATATATATAAAAAAAAAAAAGAAATATAGACTTTTGATAAGGTAATTAAAGTTCAAATTTATCCTACAAGTACTCTCTGAAAAGTTTTTTAAAAGTATTACAATTTTGTCTCTAATAAAGTTTGTTAAAAAATGCTTTTATTTTTAGTAAAACCAAGAAAACTATAAATGGGTCAAGATTAGTGAAAATTTATTTCATTTCACATCAACATCAAATTCAACCTTTTTGAAATCAAAATTTAAATCTAACTTCCAAACATTTAAATATTTAATATATTTCTAAAAGTAACACTAGCCACAACGTTAAAGATATCCAAAATTTAGATGATACAATAAAACTTTGAATTACAACTGATAATGGTAATTAAATGGTAACATAAAGAAGTTTTTAATCAATTAGTAAAAATAAACAGTAATTTTAATATTATCTTTCAAAACCAACTATCAATTCATCATCTAAGTAAGATATTTAATCTATTACAAGAGTAAATTATGAAAAGTGAGTCATTAACTTGATAAGTAAATTCATTCATATATAACGTACAACTTGAGTTTGTTTCTTTTAGAATAATCATAAAATTTCACAAATCTTAATCTTAATCAAGATATATAATTATTGATGATATCGTAATTTCAATAATTTTTGGATAGATTACTCATGTTTAGGGATAGTAACGAACCAACGATTATCATCACATTCTCATTCCTATTTTGTGGATGGTATCTCCATCCTCATTTTGGAAAAGGTTTTTGGTCATTGGACTGTTCTGGTTTAATAATATCTACATAAATAAAAGAAAGTCACTCAAATTATTAACAAAATTAAATACAATTAATAATAATTAATATATCAACTTTTAAGTATTAAATCAAATATTTCAATATGCAAATAATAGCACATATACATACAAATATATTTATTCAAATTCAAAACATTCATCACACTTAAAGTTAAAATATATCCTAGATGCTTATAAAACTTCAAGAATTTAAATTTAAATAAAACTATATTCATTTATTTGGTAAATCTCACATTGTTTTAAAATCAGTTATATAACTAAAAATATATTATAATATAGATGTTTAGATTTGTGTTTATTTTTTTTTTATAAAAGATAGAATTTACCTATTGTTTCTCAAGTTGCACTTTAGTTAGAGTAAATACTTAAAATAACCAATAAATTTCGTTATATATAAAAAAAATTAATGCAATAATTAAATCATGTGTTGTGTGTGTGCGCGCAAAATATGCATTTAGGATCAATTCATATTTTAGTTTATAAAATCAATTTATAAAAATCAATTTATCAAATCATAGTTCAACTCATTGACATTGGATTGAGTAGCCACAAAGTAACGACTGTGGAATTCTTTCATTACCTTTAACTAGGTGAGTTCCCAAATAATGTTTTCCCTCATACCAATCATACTTAATGCTTAATCACCTATGTGACCCCTATAAAAGTTTGTCTACTGGCTTCTTCTTATAGTATTACAACAATACCAATATATCTCCAATAAACACACAGACACAGACACACACACACACACACACACGCGCACACACACACACACACACACACACACAAAATTTTAATAACTATAAATATGCAAAGCAATAATGAACAATCAATCCATAGGCCTTATTTGATCTTAAATCATTTATATATACTAATTTAATATCCCAATAACTTATTTAAAAAGATTAAAATAAGTTATTAAAAATCAAAGTATATGATTCAAAATAATTTTCTAATGAATCAAATATTGTTCATAATTCACTCATAGTTCAGAAAATGGTCTATACTATCTCAATAGTTCTTACGCTGGTTTAGACTCCCAAAATACCTAGGTTTAAAGGATATAATATGTATTCCTATTAGAAACCAACTCTATATAATATGCATTTCTATTAGGAACCAACTCTAATAAAATACTCATCTACACCTAATATGAAATATATATACATAGTAAAATCTTTAAATTAACATATAGATTGAGGTTTAAATTTATACAAAATCATTTATAAAAATTAGTAAGGCTTTTAGTCGAAATTAACCTTTAAAGATAGTTTGATAATTTCAAAAATGTTAAAGTTAGAATTTTAAAAAGTTATTTTAGAAAAATAAATTAGATTTTCTAAACTTTTCAATAATTTTTGAATCACTCAATTCAGAGGTCATTTAAAGGTTTAAAATTGACTTAAAAAATTAGAAGATAGATTAGCTACAACTTCGTGCAACAGTATGCTACAGCACCCATAATACAATATGCTATAGTATGTTTTTATAGTCTCATGTATCTAGAAAATAAAAGCACTAGGGTCATGACGCTCGGCTGATTTTTTGCATAATACATGTACAAAAAAAAAGAAATAGAGACTTTTGATCAGACAATTGAACTTCAAATTTTTCCTATAAGTATTCACTGAAAAGTTTTTTAAGAGTATTATAACTTTGTCTCTAATAAAGTTTGTTAAAAAAATGCTTTTATTTTTGGTAAAAGCAAGAAAATTATAAATGGGTCAAGATTAGTGAAAATTTATTTCCTTTCACATCAACATCAAATTCAACCATTTTCAAGTCAATTTGAAATCAAAATTTAAATCTAACTTCTAAACATTAAAAACAATTATTCTAAATTTAAATTAAATCTTAAAACACATTTCAAATTGAGATTCTCACTTCTAATCAAAATTCATAGGAAAATAAAATTGAAAACTCTAGCTATTTAACTAAATTCTATGCAATGAAATCTCATGATAAGGTTTTCTTATTCACACAAAACTTATAATCATCTCCAACATCATAATTAGGTTTATAATTCAAAAACCAATCCATACTACATAAACTCCCATTTTAACATTTAACTAAAATGATTAAATAAATAGAATTTAAAACATTTATAAGTTTAGAAATCTCACTCAACTCAAATGAAGCTTTGAAAATTTGTAAAGAATTGTTGGATTCAACTTGCCCAAGTTAAACTTTCAAACTCTAATGAAATTCTTAGAAAAAGAGTGAAATCATTGGAAAAAAGAGGTGGAGAAGCGAGGAAAATTTCAAGGAGCCTAATTTTGTGAGAAATTTGAAAGTGAAAGGAATTGATGAGTAGAAGATGTAAGGAAGAAGAAAAATTGGAGAAGAAAAGAGAGATGATCGACCAAGTGACAAAGGAGAAGAAGAAAATTTATGGTTTTTATGGCCTTTATCTTATTTTGATGAAAATACCCTTCTCTGTTTTATAAAATTTCAAAAATGCTATTTCTTATTTATATACTTAAAATAATTAAAAAATTAAAAAAATAAATAAAATTTTTAACTCATAAAAGTAAATAATGAGCCTTAATAATATGTCAATTAGTTATAAAATATGTTCATGCATGCAAATATAGTCTAAATTTGAAAAGATTAAATTATCCTTAGGTCCGAAAGACGGGCTCTATAAAGTTAAAGAAATTAAGTTAAATGAAATATTTAGAGTTTTATGCTTCTTATTAATTTTGAAGATAATATATTTTGTTTGATAAATGGAAAAACTTGGGGGTCTTTTTTTCTTAAAAAGTTTTTAAATTTAACCACTTTTGAAAGTTAATTTATGAAAATAGTAATATTTATAATTCATTAATCAAATAAGTATGAATATAATATATTTTGATAAAAATACCCCTATAGCCATACCAAATCAAATTCTTTCTTTCTTTCTTTCTCCTCTTCCTTCATTCTCATCTCTCATTCTCTCTCTTATTTTACAAAAATTTTTAGACTAATTTTCGCCAAGAGGCAAAAGTTATAGATCAAAAGTTTAGATGTTTGTGTTGCTCACTTACCTTAAGTAACTTCAAATTTAACTAGTTGCATGTATGAGTTGATTTTTTTGGCATATTTTTTAGTTTAAATATGGTACTAGTTCAAGAAATATTGAGAAAATTTGATATTTTGTTTTTGAAGAAGTATTATTTTGTTTAATTAAGTGTTGTACTATTGGTGTTTTTGATGTGTCATTTGAATTGGAGATGAAATGAATATGCCATAAATTTTTAAAGAGACATATAAAACTTTATATGTCTTGAAAAAAATAAAAATTTTTTAAAAATAATAACCAATAAATATGGTTTTATGAAAATGTGCACAGCCATCGAATAAATAGTAAAATTTTTAAGTTTCAACATTCATCTTAAAAAATTTACTACATATTTGTTTCAACTATAATTCAAACAAGTTCATTAGCAATTTAAAGCTTTTTATATCTATTTTATAGAAATAATAATAAATTTTCAAAAAATATATACAAATTATATAAATTAGCTTTATACATTCATCTATTTTATAAATTATATAAATTAGCAAAAATTTTAAAAGTATGACAAATTAGTTCATAAATATTTTTTCAAATTATGAAATTTTTAAAACTTAACATACACACCCCCAATGACTTGTTTTCAATCATCACAAGTGGTGACTAAAATTAGCTTCACTTGTGATAATTGAAAATGAGTTCTCGGTACTCAATATATTTCTGGCCTTCCAACGTATTTTTTGGCATTCGAAAATTACCAATCACAATATTTTTCTAAACACTTCAAAACTAAACATAATCAACATCAACATATACAACATTTATTCAAGCAGAATAATATTTTAAATAACAAAATCTCAAGTTTTCTAGTAATAACACTATACCTTTTGGTAACATTTTCTCAAATACAACAAAACCACATCAAATCCAAACAAAATAAAAAACATTAATATATACAATACTTAATTAACAAAATAACAGTTCTTCAAATACAAAATCTCTAATTTTATCAACATTTCTTTAACCATATTTAAACTAAAAAATATGCAAATATATATATATATATATATATATGCACACACACACAGAGACACACACAGACACACACACAAGTAACAACTTAAAATTTAACCCACCAATGGTAAATGTGCAATGTTAACTTGCAAATTTTCAATCACATATGCCTTTACCAAAAATTGGCTGGAAAATATTTGCAAAATAAGAAACAGAAAGGGAGATAAGAATGAAAAGGAAGAAGAAAGAATAATGTTTATTTTGGCCTGAAAGGCATTTTTCTTCAAGTGTATTATATTTGGCTTATTTGATTAATGAATTATGAAAATGACTGTTTGATTAATCAACTTTAATAATGGCTAATTCTAAAAATTTTCCTTTTTTCTCTTGTATTAATAGACTAAAAAAATTAACATAGTAATTTAATTGGTCATTCAATTAATATCAATTAATTATTTGTTTTATTTTAATAATATTTTAAATGACTCATAAAAAGTAAAATTTATTATAATATAAATTTATATTGCTATTTTTAATTTTAAAAATATTTATATAAAAATATAAAAAAAAACATGGCATTATCTATATCTCTAACTAAAATAAAAACGGGATAAGTTCCCAACTCGATTTTATGTTTGAGGACAAAATCCTCCTTGGTTCTTACCCTAAACAAGCTGAATCCCATCTTGCTGGAATGTATGTCATTATTATTTATGTCACATAGTATCACTTTTAAATCAGAGAACCAATTATTAATGAAATAGACATATCACTTTTTTAAGTCAGATGATTTGGTTATTTTGTGAATTGGATCATACATATGCATTATATCATTAAGAAGACTATAAACATTGAATTAAAATATTTTCTCATTAATATCATATTTATGAGACAATTTTTTTGAAATATTTCATATAAAATTTAAGTCATCGATAACTTGTTTTATTCATGATGAATAACTTGGGATGTAAAATTAGGGATGACAATGGATATGATATCCAAAAAATTTGAGATTTTCTTATTTGTATAAGATCTAACTACTAAATGTTCATATCCTATTTGTAATCGTTGAAAATTATCTATTTGATCTCTATATTTATATTTGACTGAAAAATCAAATAATTGTATCTATCTTAAATAACTAAAAATTAGTTAGAAATATTTTAGATATCAATTTTTAAGATAGAACTTAAGTTAAAGATTAATTTTGATATCTTTGTTGGGGCAAGTTGTAGCCTTTATGGTATAGATTTTATTTTTAGTTAATTTCAAGTAAAACATTACCTACTAAACAAAACATTATATCGATTTATAGTTACATCAAAATTTATTTAATAAAAAGGATATTTCATTCTCTAAATTATTCACATAAAAAATGATAGAAGTCATCATTTGTGATAGAAATTCATATTTAAAAATCGATTAAACAATAACATAATACTCAATTTAAAAGCACTAACATTTCGTAAATTTATTATTTATCAATAAAGAATTAAAATAAAAAAAAATAATATTATATATTTTTTTATTTTTAGAGTATAAGGTGAAGATTAGATATAAGTCAGTATATTATAATTTAATATTATTATTATTTATATCTAACAAAAATTAATTTCGAATATTAATTTTAATATTCGTAACTTATTCAATATTTGATAAATTTCGAATATCAAATATTTTTATTGATCATATATTATGGAATATTCCTAATATCCAACTAATTGCTATCGAATACTCGCTGTTCTCTTCTTGTTTTGCTTTCTTTAATTACATGGGCAAAAATCAATCACACACCTCTACTCTCTATTTATTACACATGAGCTAATAGTCCTCAACAATACACAAAGATATATATTTTTGTTTTCAGTCTAACAACCTAATCTCAATTTTGTTTCTTTTAAAAACGTAAAATATATTTGTAATAATTCAATTAAAAGAATAACACAAGTAACAAGGAAACAGATGTTGCAGTACTTAGAAAATCAACAAAGATTAGTAACTCAAGGGGGAGAATTTTAGCATATTGTATTTTGATTGAATCACATGAACAAAAAATTTAATATCAAAAATTTTATTTTTTTGAGCAAAACATTAAAATATATGTTAAATGAGATGAAAATATCACGGTCTCTCATGCTTTTATTTCTAATTCATAAGGATTAGTTTCTCTAATAATTATAATAAAACAGTTGTTTACTCTTTAGTTAGTTAAATAATAATAATATAGTTGAAACTTGAAACTAAAAAGTATAAGAGTAATTTAGTTATTGTAATGGGATTTAGAAATTTATTTCATAAATATAGATAAATTATGTTTATATCTATAAAAACATAATAAATGAGGGGTCTGAATGTAATTATCCACATCACAAATTAAATAATATAGTACCTGTTATTTTATTGATGGCTGGTAATTTAAGTAGATAAAAATTATGACAAAGGTTGCTTGCTATGTCAAAAACCCAAAGCGACATCTATAGTGAGTGAGAACGTACAACGATGAGCCGGCGGTCGCTTCTTATATTATTTGATGGGTGGTCCTAATCTATTTTTCTTATATTATTTGATGCAGATACTAATTTGATATGATATGATCGCGCGCGCCCGCGCGTATAAATACACTTGCTGTTCTGCTATAAAATTTTACAAAAATAAAAATAAAAATAAAAGAAATTTGACAAGCTTGAAGAATCAATGTTGGCCAAGGAGAATTTGCAGAGAAAAAGCCTTAAGGTGGCGTACTAATCTTTTTCGACATCCAAGAAGTTGCTGGCTCTCCTCCTCAGTTCTCACACTAAAAAAGTTTTCAACGTCTTCTTTTCGGGGAAGCCATATCAATGGGGTCGATTCAGCCAGAAAAGTTGTTTCGCTTGCTGGACATGTTTGAGGCTCGGGATGATCTTCTCATTGACATGGATTGTTTACTCTTTGAAGAGGCTGGTTGTTATATATTAAGGTTGAGTTCCACGAGCTTCTACGAAAATTGGGTCAATCTGCAAGGCAGACATTTTCACAACTTCAGAATGCCATTGTTTCAGAAACATCAACAAAACCTCTCCCTTGGGGCGGAATTCACCCACTCACAAAGTATGTCATGAACCACATCAAGACCCTTGCCATATATACCGATACACTGAATTTTCTTCCCGGATATGGAGATGCTGGCCGGGCTTCAATTCTGCCTTGAAGGCAACTTGTAAAGAAAGATGCAGAAATTTCACTATTGCTTTTGAGCAGGTGTATAAAATTCAGCCGCAGTGGTATGTCTCAGATCATCAACTGAAAGAAGATGGGCGAATTTCGACTTCACTTAAACTCAACCACGCATAGCGTACTTTTTATTGGGGGGAACCATATCAGTGACAAGCACATAAGTACACTGTAGATGATCTGGAAAAATTGCTCCTGGATCTTTTTGAAGGATTTCCGAATCTTTACACGTTTCCCATAGAAGATGATGACCGTTTTCTGAGTAACACCTATTATTTCCCATTTCCTTTCTTCTTATTGCATTTACGCTTTTGTTTCCGTGACTGTCGTATATGTAAATCTAATTGTAATTATGTGTTACTCACCCTCAGAATAGTTCAAGCAAAACTTAGCTGTAGTTTTGTTTCACCAGCAAGTTTTTTCTTCTGTAATTCCAACATGATGGATTATATTACAGGCAGATATATGGTGTTTGCTTGTGCTGTTCTTAGCTTGAAATTAAATGCCCATTCGTTCTTTCTTGCTTATGCCATCTGTCTCTCTTTTCCTGTCTTGTGTGTTTGCCGATTCTGCATTAGGGTTTTGTAGTTCATGGTGTCCACACAAAATCGATAAGGATGATAAATTAAACAAAATAGTTTAATTGCCATAGGAGCATATAATTTTGAGGACCGGTAACTTTTCTGTTTAGACAATTCTGTTGCGGGGCTTGGCACAGATGATTCAGTATCATTTGTTATGAACTTGGGTGTTTGCTGCTATCAATATTAAAAACTAGCCTATTGACGCTACGAGTATCATTTGTTATAAACTGCTGTCTACTGTCCCGACATTTGTGCTCTACAAACTTGGTAGTCAGGAAACTCGTATCCTTCAAACTTTCTAGTTCACCGAGCTTTAAATTGGGGACTGCTAATTGGATCCTACAACCTTGGTAGTCACAAAACCCGTATTCTAGGTAGGTAGCTCTAAAGGTGTTTGAATGCATGACCCTCTTAATTGAATTCAATAGTGTTTCACCACTCAGCCAACCCTTGGGGGTTGAAGATATTAATATTTCTTGAACCCCAGAGATTAAACTGGATTTAGGCCAGAGACTTGAAGAGAGGAATTGACTGAAAGGCGAGTGGTAGACTCACTACATGCATGATGATCTGTATTCAAGCTGTTGATAGAGGTAAGTATGGAGGCAACAGTCAAACTGCGATGCAAATTATGCTTAAATTAGTTGAGGACAGGATTGTGAAGTACCTCATAACATCACAAAGGCTAGCTTAACTAAATCCCCACTTAGTGAGTGCAAAAATTAAATTCAGTTTGCCCTGGTTCCTAAGATGTATGGTCGCAATAATCAGAGGCTTAGATATTTGTTTTCTTAAATGCAGTGATATAAAGCTGACTTACCACTAACAAATTTAGTTAGTACAAAAAACATATCCCTGAAGTAGAAACTTCACAATTAAAAGCTTTCCTGTTGTAGAAATTAAATTCTTCAGCCCCAGGATTCATACATGCATTTAAGGTCTCTCTTACGCCTTCTCCCTATCTTTGCCTTAGACCATGTTTTCCAGAGTTTCCTGCTTTCAAAGCTTGTAAAGATAAACACTGGACTTTCATAAATGAATTTTATTTCCCTAAAAAGCCCCAGTTTCCTAGAACCATTATGAAAGCACACAGACACTCAAGTGATAGATTCATAAGCTCATGCAAAAAGCTTCATGAGTGATAAGCAAGCTTCCCATTTGTGTAAGTGTATCACACCAACTTTAAGAAGAAAATAGAATCAAATCAACAATCAATAGTTGCAAAAGTATAATTTTTCTTTTTTGATAATATACAACAACAGAAGATGAAATCATACATAATGACTTCTGTGATCATGTGTCAAATCTTCAATAACATAAATTGTATTTCTAAAACATGATAAGGTTCACAGAACATTGTATGACAAAAACTTCAAGTAAGAGCCGGGTGAAGATATAAAATAATACACCAAGCATGATTGACACTGGGAGAGCAGGTAAAGCTTTCCGATAAAAGGCCAACAGCATCAGGGTAACACCCAGACCGGCTATAATGGCAAGGTAACATGCATACACCGTCATAAAATCATACATTGCCGCCCTGCCAACCAAGACACTGTAAAAGATAAAATCCCCAAGCCCCAGCTTGATAGCACCAGTTGAGCCCAAACCAATACCCTCTATAAACAAACCTTCACTTGTAGCATCTTCTTCTTGTCTATGAAGATGATCATTCATTCTTTGATTAATTAAGGGTGCAGAGAGATCAGCATCCTCTTGCACAAACCGTCCCTCTTCAGCTCTAACAAATCTTGTGTCACTACCCACTGCTAAAACTGTATTACTAGCATTCAAGTTCGAATCCAAGTTACCACTCAAATTTGAATTAGAGTTGATATTGTCACCCAAATCACCATCCACATCTCTCCTTTCTCTCCATAACCCCCTCCGAACAGCACCATCCCTTGTACCAGAATCATGATGTGTTACAGGCCGAGCCTCGTAAACAAGTGCAGGGATATCTTCATCCCTTGATATTGCAAGCTCTACCAGTAGCCTTAATGGTCCAACAGGCAACAAAACAGCAGCAAGATCGTATAATGCCATGGCAACCAACAGCACCCAAGTAGTCCATTCAGGTAAAAGAGTAAACCAATAAGCAACCAACATTCCAATCACAACCAAATACGCTTGTGTCAAAAGAATAGCCATTTTGGACATGAACACAGCAAACACACCCGCAACAGCAAAGTTATACAAAAGCACTAAAAAAGTAACGCAATCAACAGGCAAACTAAACTTCTCTATCAAAAACAAGGCAATTTCACCACCCATAAACCCCAACACAACAAACGCTGAAAACCCCATGTAGAGTTTCAAGAACTTGGTGCATCTAAGATAAAAAAGCAGCACCAAAATGAAGGTGACGACAGTGACAACGGCAACAAAAACAAGAGAGTTCAAAAGGGCACCTACGAATTTGTTCCAAGAAGAATCCGAGCTGGTCTCACTGTACGCAATTGTAGCTATGCTGGCCACAGTTGACGACGAAGAGGGGTCTGAACTCAGAATGGAAACCAGAATGACCACCAATAGCATGCAGATTGAAACTGGTGTTATTATTCTGACGATTTCTTCACCTATTGTATCTAGAACGCTCGCTGGTCTCTGATTTTGAGCCATTGGGGTTCTTGAATTTTGGATCTAGCTAGAATCTTGGAAGACTTTTTGAGATTTGATGATGGGAGATTGAACGGTATCCACTGTTCTTTTGCTCGACTTCCTCTAAATCCCAATGATGAAAAGTTTTACTTTTCGGGGTAAAAAATTAATTTACAAAATCTCTACATTAAATAAAAAAGAAAACACCTTAATATTATTTTTCAAACTCACACGTGCGAGATTTGCTCCCCTACAAGTATCTCTAACATCACCGCCACGTCTGCATCCAACCGTCAAAATTACGCCTCTTGAACATCCAACGGACCAGATCTTTACTCCCAACCTGATACAAGCCTCTCCCTCGTTTATCCACAATGCAGAAACCCCTTTTCGATCAATAGGGTTTTAGGCTCGCACTCGCACTTGGACACACAGAAACGAAACCCAGTTCAGGTATGCGTTAAAAATTGCTCAGCCAACCCTAAACCAATCGATTTTTTTCTGACTAAGATTTTGCCTACAGTTATTTTGTTTTCGTTTTCGTTTCTCGGTCGATTGACTTTTCTCGTTTTAAAGAAATTTATCTGATTCTTTTTTAGGGTTCGGTTCTGTAATTTTTTGAGCTTTATTGGTTTTTATTTTCCGTTTGTGATGGGATCTTAGTGTTCTGCTTGATTTGCGTGTTTGGTTGCCGGCGAAAGTGTGGGAAAGCGAATATAACTATTTGGATGTTGTGAATCCTGGGCTTGGTTTGATTCACGCGATACAATTGATAAAAACTCAAGGATATTTTTCAAAATGTTTGCTTTCAATAACTATATGAGGACATCTATAGTTTCTTTCTCAGCTCTTGCTTTTATTTTTGTTTTGTTTTGCATTAGTTGAAGTGATGATTGAAATGGGTGTTTGAAAATAGTTTTGTTATTGATAGTCTTTCTAACATGAACGTGCTTGCGGTGGCTTTGATTGTTGTTGATTTTTTAATATCATTTTTTTACAAGCTAAGTATACGTGATACTGGTGTTTTAAATTGTTTGGAAATTGACCACTTTTCTAAACCTTTTCATCTTTCCGAGCTTATTAAGATAGATGTTTTGTTGTCTAGGGTTTGTAATAATATTGTAATTGGCTCATGATGACTGAATGTTTCGTTTTCATAAGAATAAGTGAATTCTTTTGGAAAATAATTTTCTGTTGTGATAGCATGTCGTTAACCACCTGCATTGTTATTTCTTTTTGTCATAATTCTTGTGACTATACTGGTAATTGATTGAAGCTTTATTGATTATTTATTTTATTTTGTTGTAGGTTATTGTAATGGCTTTCTTTAGTAAGGTAGGGAGTATACTCAGGCAGACAGCTAGCAAGCAGATCAGTGGTGAATTATCTGTATCCCGACCGTCCATCTACCAAGCAATACGATGCATGTCTTCTTCAAAAGTTTTTGTCGGAGGTGCATCAGGCTCTTTTTAATTGTGTGATACTGACTTTTTTTTTATTTTTTCTCTTTAGTGGCTTTTGTGTTGACACTTGCTAACTTTTTGTTGCAGGTCTTGCGTATGCCACTGATGACCAAAGTCTGAAAGAAGCTTTTGGTAAATATGGTTATGTTGCTGAAGGTAATCAATTTGGCCATCTTCATTTAGTTATGTGCTGGTTATAATTCAAACTGTTTATTCTATTTTGATATGGTTTGGTGCAATGAAGAGATTTTTCCAATTTGACAATAATAATATGACTTTTCATTTGTGGAGAAAGATGCTTAGTAACCAAGTATGTTTGCAGCAAGAGTAATTGTGGATCGTGACACTGGTAGATCTAGAGGATTTGGCTTTGTAACTTACAGCTCTGCTGAGGAGGCCTCTAGTGCCATCCAAGCCTTGGATGGGCAGGTGAGGTTACTATCTTGGCTCTTTATGTACATCTGGGGCATGTAATTGATTGCTGATATGGTGCTCGAATGACAAAGTTTCAGCTGCTTCAGCAATAAATGTAAATGGGCAATTTATTTTTTTTGTACTGGTGTAAAATAGTACAACAAGAAATACCCCTTTGCTTGGTGATTGTGAACACATACATAATTTGCTTAGGTTGCATAAATGTTGATGGATTTATGTTTTAGTGCATGTGTTTATTTACAGAACATGTATCATGACACTGGCACACACAATTATTCCTCATTCAAAGTGGTTTTGTTGCAAGTGTTATCTGTTTAAATTGTCAGTCCAATTCTTCTCATAAGTTTCAATGTAATGTTTGAGTTGTTGGGATTTTGATTTAAGTATTGGATTAGTTTTCTAATTCCACATAATAATATGCAGTCCACATGAACTGGGGAGAACTCTGTAGACCTTGAAAATAGCTTCAGACTTATGGTTACATCTGAATTTTGTCTGCTGTTATGTGTTCAGTTAATTTGTTGTATTTTGCATCGATCTTCATTTTTTGTTCCTGACCTGACTGCTATTTGCTGGAGCTACCAGTACTAGTTTGCTTGTCCACACACTCTATTTACAGTCTTGCCCACAAAATCACCTTAACAGTATATAATTGCCAATCTAACTGCCTGACATTCTGTGGCTACTTGTTTGCCCAACCAATATTCTAGTTTATTAGAACAATTTTCATTTCATTTTGTTTCAAGATTTACATGAGTTCATGTTTGAAACAATTAATTGGGAGGTTAGTTTTCATATAAAATGTAAATGAAATAAACTAGCCGTGTTCATTGATATATTATCTTTGGTAACAAATGTAAAGTGCTGATGTTTGTGACACCCTTGGACTTGTTTCATGCCATGAAGTGCCTTGAGCTTATCTTTTCTGAGTTGTATGGTTGAATTTAATAACCGAAAGAAAATTTTAGTTTCCGTTGCTTTTTTCAAAAGTAACATTTTAAACCTCTGATATTCCAGGAGCTTCATGGCCGTCGTGTCAGGGTAAACTATGCAAATGATAGACCTCGTGGTGGGGGCTTTGGGGGTCCTAGAAGTTATGGTGGTGGAGGTTATGGCGGTAATTATGGAGGCAACTATGGTAATAATGCTTTTGGCTCTCCTGATGGGAATTATGGAGGAAATAATTCTGGTTATGGAAGTGGAGGAAATCACGGTAGTAATTTTGGTGGCGGAAATGTTAGCTACGATGGATCAGGTGGAAACAGTGGAGGTTATGGAAATAGCAGTGCGAGTTTTGATGTTGCTGGGGGTGCTGGTGGTACAGATGGTGGGTTTGAGGGAAATAGCGGGTTTGGAAACTTTTCAGGTGGAAATAGTGGAGGTTTTGGAGGTAGCAGTGGGGATTTCAGTGTTGCCGGTGGTGGCGGAGGCGTTGATGGTGATTTTGATGGAAATAATGGTGTTGGATTTGGTAGTAGGGATGAAAATGGCAGTATGGATGCACCAGTTGACGGGCCATCTGGTGGAAATTACAGGGATGAGGATGATGACAGTGGCAACTTTGCTAAAAGAGCATGAAAAGTTGGAGATGGTTAAAATGGTGTTCCCGTCCAGTATTTTTATTAGTGGCCTCTCTCTCTCTCTCTCTGGTTTTAGTTTTTAGTCCTCACTTTATATTTGAACTGCTCATGTCATTTATGCTGAAATTTTTAAGTGAACAGTGCTTTGTGTTTTTTCCCCCCTGTGAGAAACATGAGTTTATTATTCAAAAATAACTGTACTCTCTTTTGTTTAACATGTGTCGAGAAGGGAAAAATACACTGTACAAAAGTAAATAATGGAGCACCAGTCTCAATTAATGCCAGACATAGCAATTTTATTCAAGGCACTAATTTATTGATTTTGAGTTGTAGGAAAGTTGTTTTTGTATTTAAATTTCTTAGTCAACTGTTCTTTATTGTGTAAAAACTAATTTGTGTTATGATCTATTTAATTTTGATGTTCATTAGTTTAAATTATATATGTTAAACTGGTAGAATTTATATTCAATTGAATTAAATTTCACGAACTGCCATATCATATAAGACTGCTTTTTCATTTGTTCTACGTTGCCAAAATGAATAGAGCATTTATGCAAACAACCGATGATTATACAAGTCAAAAATTCACGATTAAAGTAAAATCAGAGCCCTACTGCATCTATTGTTATGATATGAATAAGAGTTATGTTTCATCTATACACTTCAAAAATTCCTATTGATAATTGTTTTTAATGTGTAATTTCAATCCTGATGCTCATCTTCATCCATCAAGAACAACCACTTCTGTGCATTTAGCACTACGGGCGAACCTTTCTTTGTTTTCTCCACAATCTGCTTTATCAGTTGCTTCTCCATCTCATCTTCACAATCACTGTTCTCATCTCCGCTTGTACCAACATCATCTACCAATTCTTGAACTCTCGTGCTCTGATCATCTGATGTTGTTCTCTCTCCAGAATATAATGTGTTTGATGTTCTCTCTTTATCACATGCAATATGTGGCGAGAATCCATTTATCCTGCCATTCTGACCCCATGGATGTGAACCAACCCTATGGTTGTTTTCATAAGCCCCCAATGGCGAGTGCTCTTCTTCTGACTCATTTATCTTCATCAACTCTTCATAAGCCTCATTGTATGCATCTAGGGCTTCCCCTGATAAATTCATAACCAGAGGTTCATCCATGGAACTACATTCTTCTTTAATTTCTTCATCGGATGGATATCTCGGTGCAGTGTTTGAGAAATTTCTCCGAGAACTCTTACGCTCTGATTCAATGAGTTGTACCTTTCTCTGGCTGCTCTCAAGGGCTGTCTCAAGCTCCTTCACACGTTCTTCCAGTCTTGATCGAATAACTTCATGCAAACGCAAGCTGAGCTCTTTGGGTGAAACTGCATAATTTCCAGAGTGGTGTGTTGAGGTTCCACTGGCATCTTGATTGGACTCAGGGTGGTCAACAGCTTGTCTATTGATCATGTTGGCTCTCAATTGGCCCTGAGCAAAAACTGCTTCAAAGTCTGGGTCAAGCTGTGCATATTTTAAGCTGTATTAGTTCTCACAAAAGAGATTACTCAATAAAATTATTTCATCCAAGAAAAAAACCTTACAACAAATTTAAGCATGAAAAAGTACAGGTTCTTCAAAAGAAATTGACAATAAGTCGTTTCTTCTTTGGTTTCTTTTCTTTTTTATTTAATTTTGCTAGGTTTTGTCATTACATAGTGTCTGCATATTAATCTAACTTCTTTTGTGACATCTTGTCATCATTGTACAAAAGTTCTCTGAAAAGAAGTATCCAATACTACCGTACAAGATGATTACACAATGGCATAATAAAGGAAGAAACTGCAACACCCCCGTATTTATTGGTGTGACACATGTTAACCGTCCCTATAATCAACAAGCATGCCTGCTAGCACTTTAACTTGTATCATAACACATCCTTCCAACCTATTTCTGCTTATGCTGTGACTGAGATGTGAAATTAACCGACAGAACTTAGTCATGCTCTGCTTGATTCAACTTTGAATGATATCTTTATGATCTGGACTATGGAGATCTTACTTATCATTGCTACATATTGTTTAAGTATGTGCTAGTATGTTTTACTCCAAGCCAAAAAAAGACAGACCTGTGACTCTACAGTCACATCATGCCACTAAAATTCTAGTACTTTATTTTTGCAAATCATCTTGAAACTAGTTTATACTCTCCAACAAATGCTAAGATAAACAGAAAAACTTACCTCGACAAAGTCAGACAATTTTCTCTCCAAGCTAGAAGAATTCATATTTAACCCCATCCTCTCAAGCTCAGCTTCAAGCTCTGCTTCAATTTTACTTATATATTCAGAACTATCTTCTGCTTTCTTATCAGACAATTCTTGATTATCGTATTTTGCTAAGTTATCCATATTTTGTACCGGATGAAAAGGATTTGGCATGCTGTCACCAATGAAATTGTTACGTGTAACAAGTGCTTCATCATTCTCATTAGATAGCTCCTTCACAGTCAATAAATCTTTCATCTCAAGTTCCTCTTGTAGATCCTGGACCAAGTTCTCCGTCTGCTTCAACAAGTCTTTCAATTTCTCCACTTCCTGCCTATTTGCTACAAAGGAGGATATTATACCAATAGAAATTCCAAGACAGAAAAGAACTTTTCCATCTTGCGAACCTGAAGAATATACAAGCGTAGGCACATGAATTTTATCACAAGAAGAGGAAAGCTTCTGTGTAATAAATGATATACTTGACCTGCATTGTGCAGGACAACAAACCCACTGCAAAGACCAAATATGTAGTTGCTAATGAAGGTTTTCTCAAATATTTTCATCACTGGCTACGTGTTCATGATAAGCACTGTCTATAAGACCAGTTTTTCACTAATCAGTATGCAGTATAAGCTGACCAAAGAAACAAAGGAAAGTATATTAATTTTATGACAATCCAGAAAAGTTTCTCTAAATTTTATGGCAATTTAGAAAAGTTTCTCTTAATTTTATGGCAGTTTATAAAAATTAAACCGAAGTTTATTATCCATCCTAACAAACTATGACCAATCCCTCAAAACCACCGTTTCATGAGCATGGCAACCAAAGCATTACCATATAGGCAACCATGCTTTTGATAACAATGAACAAGTGAACACAATCCCGTTTAAATCTTATAGAAAAAGGGTATCTTTAAGAATTAGTCTGCAGATAAGGTACGATGTTTGTTGTAAAGAAATAGAAAAAACGAGTCCATGAAAATGGTGCTTAAAACTTTGAATCAACAACAATGATTATCAAACTGTTGGTCCTAGCAAGGAAGTTATGTCATCAAAAATGTTGATACAAATAAACAAGAAGAAAAGAATAAATGCCTCCAACATTAGATTCTTAGAGCTGAAACTGAATGGTAAACACACAAAAAAATACAACAGTACCTCCTTGTGAATGAAAGAGAGATCCATCGCCAAATTTACTGGAACTGCTCAATCTTCCAAACTGCCATTTTCCTGACTTAAATTTCATCTTCTTAGGAAAATCCAGAGAGCCAATTTTGGGCAGGGCTGGAACCCCGAGAAGACCTTCATCTTTTTGTAAACAGGGTTCCTTATGCAGTTTGTAATCATCATTTGTTATTCTTGCATTGTGATATTCAGCACTTGCTTTGCTGATTACCCGGCTTCCATCAGTTACAAACAGTGGCCTGATAGTTGGTGCTCTCGGTGATGGAAGGGAGCTAAGTACATACTCTTCCATTTTGGTCTGTTTCTGGTATAGCTGAGCCACAAGGCAACTTTCAAGGGAATTTAGAGGTTTGATAAAATGTGGATATGAATTTTTTGTTCTAAGAGAGCTTTTCTTTCTTGGAGAACCACGATAAGAATCCATTTGATCTATATAAGGATTACAATATTTATCACCCATATCACTACTTAATCCACCTTCACACTCGTTCTCTTTTAAGTTTTCACTTGGCAAGAATCCAGAGGGCAAACCTGATAAAGAAAGTAAATTGCAATTCTCATAATTTCCTAAGCTTCCTAGTTTTTCACCATCAAACTCACTAGTAGAAGCCACTTCTACTGCTGAATCATCAACTTGTTCACACATATCTGCATGTGTCTGATCTGCAACCTTTGTTAGATCTGTAGAAACATATTTATCTAGCTTCTTCCTCTGTGACAATCTGTGGAAGGGACAGCTTGGCAATTCAGGTTTCCCAAAATTGGAGTCCTTTGAAGACAACCCTGATAAGCTATCTCTATCACTCAAAATATTCTGCCAATACTTGGCTATGTATCCAGCGGCAGCAGCTCCTACAACAGTCCAAAAATCCATTTCTGCCCTACCTTCTACAGAAAATAAACACTAACCAAATTCTACAACAGAAATGTCTCCCTTGATTCAATTCTAAACATCAGAAACCTCAAGGAAACAATTTCCATGTATCCAAACAAGAACTGGAAAAAGTTCAACTTATCATATCAATAATCAACTGCAGTACCAAGAAAATTCAACAGAGTTAACCTACAACACTCCAGCTCAATTTTCCTTTCTGCCACTATCAATCAACAGAAAAATTTTCTGAAACCGACAAACGTCGTTATACTCTAAACAGAATATTAACCTCTAAAACTCTGTCGCATTCATCCATTCCAGAATGAAACACTAAAATTCAGAGAGGAGAGTAAGCAAAGTAGAGAATGAAAAAGTAAGTTAACAAAAGAAGCCATTGCTACCTTCCTCAGTTTATAAGGTTCATACGATTAATCAGAATCCATGTCACAAGCAACAACAACAACAAAAGACTCCGATTTGAAAACAGATATCAGAAATCCAAACTCTAGCCAACACAAAGCAACCTTTGTACTACCAACCCATCAATGAAAAAAACCCATTTCCTCAAAAAATAAAAATAAAAAAAACCTCATATAAAAGACAGCAACAAACCCCAGCGAAAGAAAACAACTTTCTATATCAAAATTTCGAGCTAAACCCAACCCGAAGCAAACAGGTCACGGCAAAACCCCCCATTTCTTAAAAACTCCATTAAAACCGCAAAAACACACTTTTGCGAAATTTACCAAGAATCTAATGTACACCCAACTGAGACTGAGAGCAGCCTCTGAACTGCAAAACCCATCAATGGAACTGCCTCATTTTGTCAAAAGGAAGCTGACAAAAACGAAGAAATACAGAAATAGAAGATGAAAAAAACCTTTCTTTAACTGCTTTAAATTCGTTGAGAATATGCAAAACGAGGCTTAGTTCTGAGAATCTATGAAAGCAATAAATGATAGACCTAACTTTGAAAGAAGTTTTGTTGTTGAATCTAGTCGGTTGGATTGGATTCCTTCGGAGGATAAGACCCGCTGCTTCGTTATCAACAGAGGTTGTTGCCCTGCCCCTCCAAATGTTTAGCGACACACAATGGCACTATTTTAGCGAAGAAAAAGAATTTTGTTATTTTCTTTATGAAATGCAAAAGTTTTTTTGGTTAATTAATAGCAAAATATTACCTTTTCCCCGTTACGTTTTATTCCTATTTTATGTTAAATGTTGTTCTACTATTATTATAATAATTCATAAACTCTAATTTCTAAGATAATAAGAAGACAAATTTTTATTTAGGATACGGTAAATCCTTTGCTTTATTACATAGAATATGGACAGAATCTTTTTCTTTTTAATTCCATTGTAAAATTTTATATATATATATATATATAAAAAATATATCGATTGAAAATTAAAAAGATTGCCAATATATCAAAGAAGTTGATCTAATTCCTCCAACACTTATTACTTACCAGTGTCCATGTTGAATTCATGTGATGTGGCTGCCTACAAGCACAAATCTATTTTATTTATGAATAATAAAGATTTTCATTTATTTGAATTGAGCGTCCATAAGAATGAAATCACTTTTGCTTTTTTATGCTTTTGAATTTTTTTTTTTAAGACTATCATTACACAGCATTAAACCCTAAACCTACCTTAAAGTTAAGACTAAAACCCCAAGCTCAATTATTTAATAATTAATATGGGGAGATCTCATCTCATGTCACGTAAAAGAGAAAAGATAGATTTGTGCGTATAAATTGTGATTGAGTTTCTTTTTTCCCCTTTGGAACCTGGCTTTTGTCTTGCTTTCTAACTTTCTTTAAAAGCAAAATCATGTGACTTTGAAAAGCACTTCTGCCTGCAAGCAAGCAGCTGAGAATGGGAATGAGAAAATGAGATCTTTGATTTAATCGCCCTTGCCTTGGACTCGGACAAACAAAGAAAAGAAAAGCTGTTAAGTTCCCGTTTGGATGTTCATGAAGAATCTACTTCACCACTTAATTAGGCTGCCCACCTTTTTTGATAGACTAAATTGTCAATTTAATCATTTCTTTGAAGCACTTTTGACACCCTTTGATTTCGTTGAGTTTATAATTGCTCCTCCTGATTAACCAACCACTCTCACTTAGTTAAAATAAAGAATTATAATGATAAATTTGTGTCTCAAGCACTTTTTGTTAAATAAAAAATTGTGTCTAATATCACTCGTGAATTATTATTATAATGAGATGCAAGAAAACAAAAACAAAAAGCAATCTCAAAAATATTATGAGGAGGCATGTCTTGTATGTGGAGTTTGATGATGGTTCTCCATCAACTTGTTCACCAATAATCTTCTGATAAATAAAATCTGCTGCTTTATTTTGGCATCCACATGACAAACACAACATCAAAATCAAATGCTCATTCTTCCATAATTTTCATCAATCTTTCAATATTGAGTACAGTTGTTATAATACATTCCCGGTCACAGCAAAAGCTCTTGCCTCTTACAAGAAAGGAATGAATTATGCAGGCGCCAGCCTACATGGCCCTTAATAACGAAACACACACACACACACATATATATATATATATATGTATGTATGTATAGAGAGAGAGAGAAG